>CAJQZJ010001638.1:19981475-19995359 GCA_907164525.1 Lophiomys imhausi | reverse complement strand
CTTTTGTGAGTTGCGTCATCCTTGCTGGACAAGGGGGGACGCGACAATTTCTATGTTTTCAAGGCTGACTAACTGTCATTATACAACCACTTAGTGCTGTTCTCTGGGGAAGACCACTTCTCCAGTCTGCTCTTTCCTCAGTTGTCTATAGTTTTTGTGTAGGATTGGGGCCTCATGATTCTACCCCATCTGCATGTTCGTTGGTCTCTTCCTTGTTTGCCTCACATTCGGAATATCATATTGGTGAGATTTCATTAACATATAACTTCTTGAATAATTTGCCTTGAAAACACAGTGTAGGAATTTTGTTTGTTTTCTCAAAAATAGCTTCAGCTGGAAACAACTGGAATAGATTCTATACTTAAAAGTGTCATTATTTCAGTGGCTGATAGCCTTGAATCACAGCACATTTACGTTACATATTATAATGCTATTAAAGATGGAATTTAATTTCTAATGTGACATTGTACTTAATACATGATATATAATTAGCTATGAAATTTGAAATTCTGTAAAAATCATGACTGCTTTCTGTCTTTATAGAAACATATAATTAATAAAACACACAGTTTATCGATTTATTATCTATTTATATATCTAGCTAGCTAGCTAGCTACTTACCTACATATCTTTCCCCTTTTAGTATGTTTGAAGAAAAAGAATAGAAATTAGATTTTTATATATATTTTAATGTTTCTTAAATATAATAATAGTGACCAAATTATTGCATGTCCCCTAATTATATGAATGTGTTGTATTAACTGTTCATGTGTTAAAATCTTGGTACTAAGGAGAGAATTGCTGAGATGTGATGGAACATTTAAGGAGTTAGAATCTTGAGGATATGGAGAGCGTTACATAAAATGATCCTTTTGGACTAAAGTCCCTTTCTTTTCCTCTTATTTTCTGCTTCCTGGCTATGAGACTTACCACTATTGGCATATATCACTGCAACTAGACATGTAATAGCAATTGGTAGTCCCAAACATGGATGGAAATTTCATAAACTATGAACCAAAATAATTTTGGGTAATAATAAGTTCAATATCTCAAGTATTTCTTTGCGGTGATAAAAATTTTATTAATATTTCAGGTCTAATAAATACAGTAGCACTTTTCATAGTTTGAAGTAAAATATCATCAATGTATTAGTACAATTACAAGTTGAGAGCAAAAAGTTTCAAGAGAAATACATGTACTAAAGTTTTGACAGTTGTAAGGTAAGAGGCTAAAACATTTTTACTTACTATGCAAGTCTTTTATTTTGGCTGAAAGAATGTATAACTGTAATTTTGCTCCTGTAGAGTGAAACATCCTAATCGTTAATGAGGTAATTGGAGATACTTATATTATTATAATTGGTTTCCATTTTACCTATGCAAATAAATTACAAATGAATTAATCAGTTAAATAATAAATACTGGAACAAAACAGCTCTCATGTTAATCAGTATTAAAATTCAGTGATCTGAAAGTATGATCTCACTTGAACACTAATACCCAGAGCTTGGTTTATGTCTAAAATTTGGTAGATATAAATTTAAGTTTTTCTGTAGAATTCTGAGGCAAAACAACAACAACAAAAAATTCCAGGGTAGGCTTCTAGGAAGATATGAGTGTGCCTCTAGCTGAGATTCTAGCAGTGAGGGAGATGGAGACTAAATGGACCTCTCTCTAGCTAGGGGAGGGAGGAGATCATCAACGCACCCACAAAACCTTCAACCCCAAAGTTACCCAGTATACAAGATGTTCTGTGATAAGGTAGAGCAGAGATTGAGGGAATGTCCAACCACTGAATGTCCCAACCTGGGATCTACCTCAAGGAAGAGAATCAACCCTTGTCACTATTAACAATACTCTGCTATCTATGCTTACAGACAGGAGCAGAGCATAACTGTCCTCCAAGGAGCTCCATGCAGCAGAGGATCTAAGCAGAGGCTGAGACTCACTGCCAAACATTAGGCAGCATGCATGGTGCCTTGTGGAAGAGAAGAGAGAAGAATAAATGGACGTGGAGGAGAAAAGAACTCCATAAGAAGACCAACAGAGTGAACTACCCTAGGCCCATGGGGCCTCACAGAGACTGAAGCATCAGTCAGAACACACATGAACTTGACCTACAGTGGGCAGCTTGGTCTTCATGTGAGTCCCATAGCAAGTAGAATGGGACTGTCTCTGACATGGACTCTGATTCCTGATTTGGATCTCACCTCCCCTCCAAAACAGGGCGGCAGTGTCTGGGTTCAGTGAAAGAAGAGGTGCTCCACCCTGATGAGATTCAATGTGTTGGGGTAGGATGGCATGGGGGTGGGGAGGATCCCTTTTTCTGAGGTGAAGGAGTGAGGGATTGGGGGGAAATAGCTAGAGCCTGGGACCCTGGAGAGTAAGGTGCCTACAATCGGGTTGTAAAATGAATAAAAAAAATAAACTTATTAATAAAAAAGAAAAATAATTCATAGTATTCAAATCCTTTGTTATTCATCCACTCATTCATTTATCAACAAATATTACAGTAACAACACCCAAATATGATTTAATATGGTAATGGTTAAGCAGTTAATTAAATGGATAAGAATCTTTGCTTTTATGAAACATCACATTGTATATATTTTCTTCTCTGGGACTAGATGCTAGATGCTAATGACATTTATTGATTTTTTTTTATAGAACTCAGAGAAGTGTGGTAAACAGATATCTAACTACAAATGTGAATCCTAAGATTAATGGGCTGATCAGTACTGCTTCTCTCCAGGAATTTTAATTGTGTGTGCGTGTGTGTCTGTGTCTGTGTGTGTGTGTCTCTGTGTGTGTGTGTGTCTATGTGAGTGTGTTTGTGTGTGTGTGTTTTCAATCATCCAGGTTTTCTTCATCAGATATGAATTGGCAACTATTCTAGAAATCACATCCTACATATATTTTATTTTCTATTTAATTGAAGTGGCATCAATTCTGGCAGAATTAAGAAGGGAATTATCTTTATTGGAAACTTGTTCTGATTAGTTAAAAGATTTCCTGAAAGAATCTGAACTTAGTGTCTTTTCAGTCTCACAGAAGTTTAGGCAGCAATATGAATGACAGAACAATCATAGTGTTTCATGATTTGATATGTTTTTTTTCAGGTGTTTTGTGCCTAATGATGAAGAGGCACTGTAAAACACAAAGTAAAGACAAGGCATTTCGTGGTCTTTCTCTGGCAACTCTAAGCTGATAGGATATTCAGACAGCTAGTAAGGACTTCTTCAGTTTTCCTCAAAGGGAACTTTTTCAGTGTATATTACATTATTGGAACTGTGGCAAGAGTGAGTTTATTATTGGTAAATGATAAAAATTATATTTCATGAAAAATGATACTAAACTAACTGTGAAAATAAGATAATTATAAGACTTATCAAAGGTTCTTTGGCGAAAATGTAGCCAAGCTCTTTTGAGTTCAATCATTACAAAGCCTTTAATATTCTTAAATGAAAACACTATCATAGTTCAGAAACAATAGCAAGAATAGAAGCTATTGGGAAGTCTCTTTCTAGGAAAGGAGAGAGTAGGGAAGCACTTTGTGCGTAGGAAGAAATAGAAAGAAGAAACACCAGAGCGATAGATGATTCTGAATAGAGGACAAAGTCATTCAGTCAAATGTATTATTTTTCTTCCTCCATTCTGGCAAGTAATTTCTACAGAATATGGGAGATGTAAGGTAAATTATAAAGAACCACTTCTCTGAAATCCTTTGAACTTCAGTTTCTCCATACCACCAAGGAAGTATGGATTTCTCATTGCATGACATGTCCATGGTCTTTTTTGTCTTCCATACCAGAATACATTACTCAGTAGTGAGGATTTTATTGATAAGCACAATATGACACCCTGAACACAATTCTAGAGGCCATTTGAATGATAAAAAAATTACAAACTGAGATTTCCTAAGAGACTGGAATACTTAGCCCTAAATTAGGCCCTTATCTGACACGCTCTCTTCCCAATACTCAGGGAACACTCTGGTGGAGGTGGTGCAAAGATTGTGGAAGCAGGAGGTCCTAGTGGATGAATCCTGTGGAAAAAAAAAATCTCTTCTTCACATGAAAGAGCCATTGCACACATAAACTCAGTGTGATTAAACAAGATTGAACCAGTCAAACCTGCTTCCCTATCTGAGGAGCTGCTGGCAGCAAAGGAAGTGAGGGTCAATTTTCTTTATGAATGTTATCCCTGATACTTTACCCAGGAGTAGAGGGACCTACACTCATGTGCATTATGGAAGCACTATTTGGACTCAGAGTGTTTTAAAAAAAATTAGCCTATAGAAAGTTTGAAGGGAAAAGTGCTAGAAGGAATTGGAAGTGATAAATGGAAGAACATTTGACCAAAACACACTATTAATGTATATATAACTCTCAAACAATAAAAATAAAATAAAACAATTAGTCCTCATAGATAGGTAAGTTAGAAACATGAATCACATAGCTTTAAATGAAAAAATGACACTGAAAACTACCAAAATAGAGCAAAAAGAAATAATGGAAGAAATCAAAACAGACCACATTGAAAGCTGCAAGTTTCCACTTGCATGACTTTCTTGGGATAATGCCAATAGCAGTTAAGTACATGAAGATTATCTCTTTTATTTATGTTTTCATTTGAGTCTGGGAAATTTATGAAGACCAAAAAAAAAAAAAAACCAATCATAATTTCAACTTTGCTAACCTAAAAATAAACACAGGGTAACATGATAGAGGCAGATAGTATATCTTTCAAAGATTGAAGGCCAAATTCTTCTTCATTTTTCTGTCCTTTATCTAATTACAAATTTAAATTCAGAAAAATAATTGGGGTATAATCAGGATAGCCTATGCTTATTTGGTTCAATTCATACGTATGAACTCTTTAGACTGTATGAAGCTAACATCAAAGAAATGTGTAGTTGAACATACATAATGATCATTGGAAGGGAGTTCTTTTTTTAATGTTTATTTATTACTTCAAGCTACATCTCCATCACAGCCCTCTCCCTCCACCCTTCCCAGCTCCACCCTCCTACCCTCTCACCCTTCCCCCAGAATGCATAATTCTTTTTTTTCAGTCCAACAAATGGTTCTTTCTCTTATAACAATAAATACAGTACAAAACAACTGAAATAAATAGGCCACAATTCTGAGAGTTATATGGCTTAGCATACATTCTCAATGTCCAGTCTATATGTATTTGGCCCCTGACTTTAACATTCTACTATCTAACCATCTCCATGAGTTGAAAGTTCTCTATCTAACTCAGCTTTCATACTAACTTGCATCACAATTTTAAAAATATCTTCTTAGATCCAGAACACCCTCTTGATTCCTATACAACTCAAAATTTAACTATGAGACTCTAGCTATCTATTCTTCAACCACCTCAGAGACCTGAGAGGGATAAATATATCTGCTTCTATAGGAAGTGCAGGGCCTGCAGCTTCCAAAACTAAGAAATGACATACTCGTGGCTGCCTGGACAGTTCCCATTTTCTCTCCATATATTACAGTATCAATCTTCAGCTGTTTGGCCCCATTTCTCTGACAGACATTGATTGTAGAGCAGGAATTATGAAGGACTTGCCTACCCTCTCTTGGCAGAGCTAGGCTGTCGACTTACCTGCTTTACTATGTCCCAAATCAGCAGGAAGTCATTTTTGAGAGCGACGTCCCAGGCCCAGAAGGTGGGGAGGGTGTTCCCCCCCCCTTTGATTATTCGATGGATAACAGAAAATTTTGTCATTTAGAGGAAGAGACTACAAGCTGTTAAATGGTCTTGTTAAATGGGTTTTAGAGGTTAGACCTAGGGACTTCTCTCTGTTTCTTTTCTGCATCCTTCTTTCTCTCCTATGTAGGAGTGAATAGACTTGAGAAAAAATGGGACATAGACATAGTATAGGAAAGATCAAGAAAAAAGGACAGATTATTGAATAAGCCCTTATACCTTTGTATATTATACAAAATTAATACTATATTAGGCTAAATTGCTATTGATCATTGTATATTAATGCAAAATTAAGATTGTATTGGACTACATCGGTACTGATCTTAGTATATTGATACAAAATTAAGAGTATATTTGGCCACATTGGTATTGATCTTTGTATATTGTTACAAAATTAAGGGTAACACTTCTTAAAGGTATTGTACCTAGTAATGCTTAAAAAGGAAATGTGAAGTTTTGGCCTTTTGCTACCAAACATCATAAACTGTTTGGATAATTAAGAAATACAAACTAAGAGTCATGCAAGCGTTTCATTTTGTTAGTTTTAGTTACTATGACAGTCTATCACAGTTATTTTCTAAGGAAGTTCTTTTTTAACATTTATTTAAAACTTCAAGTTACATCTCCATTACCACTCCCTCCCTCCACCCCCTCCTGATCCCATCTGCCACCCTCTACCCCCTCTCCCAACCATTTCTCCCCTCCAGTGTGGCGCACCTCTCATGTATCAGCCCCCCTCAGTTCATTAATCACATGAGGTCTAAGAGTTTCCTATTGGACAGGGGGCATACATGGCAGTTCCACTAAGGGGGAGTGTCCCACTAACAGGTAACCAAGTCCATGTTCCTGTTCTTTTGGGTCAATTGATTATAGAATGGTTATCCTGTACTATATGGCTAAAATCCAATTATAAATAAATATATGCCATGTGTATCTTTCTGAGACTGAGTTAGCTCACTCATGATGAGCTTTTCTAGTTCCATCTGTTTGGTTGTAAATTGCATGATTTCTTTGTTTCTGATGGCTGAGTAGTAGTCCATTGTGTAAATATACCACAATTCTTTTTATCCATTCTTTAGTTGAAGGACATTTGGGTTGTTTCCAGTTTCTAGCTATTACAAATAAATAAAGTTGCTATGAACATAGTTGAGGAGATGTCTTTGTGGCTTGTTGAGGAATCTTTTAGATATAAACCCAGGAGTGATATGGCTGGGTCTTGAGGTAGAGCTATTCCAAGTTTTCTAAGATATCGCCAGACCGATTTTCATAGTGGTTGAACAAGTTTGCACTCCCACAAGCAATGGAGGAGTGTTCCCTTTTCTCCACATCCTCAAAGGCATGTGCTGTCTTTTGAGTTTTTGATCTTAGCCATTCTGACAGGAGTGAGATGGAATCTCAGAGTTGTCTTGAGTTGCATTTCTGTGATGATTAATCATGTTGAACATTTCTTGAAGTGCCTCTCAGCCATTTGAGATTTCTCTTTTGTGAATTCTTGGTTTAGACCCCATTTTTGATAGGGTTATTTGGTTTCTTGGTGTTTAATTTGATGATGTTCTTAACTTTGTAGAGCTCACATATTTCACAAAAATTTAGTTGAGAAAACTGCATGCAATGTTATTTTTCCCTGAAGTTGGAGTTAATTGTCATCTACAGAGAAAATCCCTTTCACTTACTCATAAGGAACTGAAACCTTGCATGTGTTGTTCTATATTCCATTTCAAAGGGATAAAATGATGAAGAGTCTTCTATGGAAAGTATTTCAAAGTTTCATATTGTTGCCTCTAGATTTAAATTACAGTAGTTTCCTATGCGTTTCACAAATTTATTTCCGTATCCTTTCATGTATATTGTCTAATCCAACACTTGAGTGAGGAAAGACAAGATCTGAAAAAAGAGAAGTAAAGACAAAATTAGGGGAAATCTTCCTCAAACAAAATGGTCCCTGTTCACTACAGTCCTTTGTCTATGAAATGGTTTCTCTGTATAAGAAGTAAAAAAAAGTTAGAAAATACAGTTATCTCTGAGATATGTCTTGTTAATTTAACTATTTTAGCTGCTTTTATTTTTTCCTTTTTTCTTTTCATTTATTCTCTCATACAGTACATCCCACCCATATCATTTTCTGTCTCCATTACTACTGACTATACCCCAACCATCTTTCCACCAGATCCTCTCATCCACCTTTTCCCTTCAGAAAAGAGCAGGTCTCCCAGGGGTATCAACTGAACATTGAACATGGCTTAACAAGATGAAGGTGTAAACCTTAACAAGTCAGGATGATGAAACACAGTAGGAGGAAAAGGGTTTCCAAAGCAAGCAAAAGAGTCATCCCCACTCTCAATTATTAAAATTCCTACAAAACACCAAGGTAAACAACCACATCATATTTTATGAGGACCTAGCTCAAGCCTTTCCAGGCTCTGTGTTTGCTCCTTCGGTCTCTATGAGCTCCCATAAACCCTGCTTAGTTGACTCAATGGACTGTTTTCCTTAATGGACTTTGTCCTATTCTTTCTGTAGCAAACCCTTTAATTACAGTGCTTTAGAGAATTCTGCCTCTTTAGAAGCACTCCTTACAGTGGTCAAAACAAACAAAGCATCTACTTTGTTATTCTTGAGGGACTCCTTCCCTTTGATAACCTTCAACTTCATAAAGACTTGTGTGCTTATCTGGTCATACTGAATCTGCATCTCTTCAAACAATTTCAGAGCTAGATAGCTGAATGAAGTAAAGAATGAGTAAGTGTGTTTAAAATTTTCAATCAATGTCTATACACAGTCATAAATTTATTCACATCACTTAGCACAGATAAGACATGTATCAAGTTATTCATAAATATTAGGTGATAATAGCACACAAAAAGAAATACACAAGTACCTACATATATATGCATGCATGCATGCATACATACATACATACACTTATAAAGTCACCTGTAGAGAGACTGTCTTGCTACACTTACACATATTGAACCTAGTACTTAGCCAAAATGTCCACTTAGTGAATGATCACTTTGCAATTAAGAAATATGAAGAGGATTTCTGCTTTGGGGAGATAGTATCCATGTAGCACTTAATCATGGGCCTGATCAATATCTAGACTTTTTCAGAGAGGAGAAAAGAACAGCATCTTTTTGCTTTTAACACCGGGCCTTTTGTGTACAGTTCATTGAAACCCCATTAAAGTGATGTATCTTTAGAATAAATTAGATAGTGGCTTATGTTCTGCCCTTGATGCAATTAAACCATGAGTCACCTGATCCTGTTTTGTGTATAGATGACAGCTGCATTTGTACATGACCCTGTTGGGAAAATAGTTTTGTGAGCATTCATTGAAGTGAACTGTGCAGCCTAAAGCACTGAAGTTTTGACTGGTATTCAATTGCCACACTCTACAGTCCCAAAGTAATATTTTCTGATGTGGAGACAAAATGTACAAAGGGAGCTTGTGGAGGGGAGATGTATTGTGATTTGTCCTATAAAATGCTAAATGTGAGCCGGGCGGTGGTGGCGCACGCCTTTAATCCCAGCACTTGGGAGGCAGAGGCAGGCGGATCTTTGTGAGTTCGAGGCCAGCCTGGTCTACAAAGCGAGTCCAGGACAGCCAGAGATATTCAGAGAAACCCTGTCTCGAAAAACCAAAAAAAAAAAATGCTAAATGTGCTAGCACAGATCTCATGATGTGTGTCTATCTATTTCTCTCTATGTGTGTGTGTGTGTGTGTGTGTGTGTGTATATATATATATATATATATATATATATATATATACTTGATAAGTATGGGATACATACATTTTCTCAGCTCTGTTCACAATAATTCAAAATTTTAGGTCAGTGTTCCACACGCATTTGTAAGTAAATGGCAAATAATTCATGGAAATAGATGTTATTATTATCCACCACTAGGGGATCCATATACTGATTATGAGCCATGAATATACCTTAATATCATGCAGTTATTTGGCTAGACTATTACTAGTGTGGGCAAAGAAAACATATTTTATATTGAAAACTCAGTCATGTAGTCTTATGTAACCAAACGCATAGTTATATGCACATGTAGGGGATGATTTTGCTACAAAAACGCAAAATAAAGCAAGTAAACAAACAAAAACAGGTTATTGTTTAGTGGAATTAAGTTTCAGAAACCACTATCATCCTAAAAGAATAAAACAAAAATAAGTGTAAAACGACTATAAGAATAAAAAGGCAAGCACATTATAAAACATACATAACCTCTAAAGTATGGTGATCTCTCTTATTGTAACCAAAGGACAGAGAAGGACAAGCTTCCTCCTATTTTTATTGACATAAGTCTTATGCACTTGGCCTTAAAACAATGTGGATTTACAGTATTACATCGATGACAAAACCAAGCAAACCTCATCTGATAAAACAGTCTTCATCTGAAGATTATAGCTTCATACTTCAGTTTTACCAAAAAGCATCAAACACTAGCACACTAAAGTTTGCTTAAACCTCCTTGGGAGGCAAGATAGGAACTCCTGAATATAAAATGATGTAAAGACAAAAGAACACCTTGAACACAGCCATGAATGAACATGCACTCCAGAGCTGTGTTACAGGGGTCTCACTTATTACACATTCAAATAAACAGTGTGATTTTCATGCAAATATAATGGATCAATAAACCCAAATGGTATTAAATGATGAATGGAAATAGAGCCTTCCTTTTCACAGCAGGTGTAAAAGCTTCCCTCAATTCGTGAAGTATCTCTTCAGTCGACATTTTTGCAAGATTTCTTTCATAAAGGTGGAACTTCTATGGCAATGAATTACCAGCGTTTCCAATGAGGTTTTTCACTCAGACACTCCAGTTTGGAAACAGTTCAGCTGTATTGTTCTGAATTTCTGTGCTGATGCTTTGTGAGCACAAACAAATGAAAATTTGTACGTTAGTAGCTCAATAACAAAACAGCTTCATATAAGCTTAGCTTAAGATTTAATTTCTAAAAAATGATGGTAATCTCTTGTACTAGTGAATCTGGGCTGCTGTAATAAATAGCATACACCATATGTTTTATGAAAAGAAAATTTAATTTACTCAGATCCAGAGGATACAAGTCTGAGGTCATGAGGCCAGAATGTCTGGGTTCGGGTTAGTATCATTTTCTAGGTAAACTACTACTGTCTCTTTTTAATCACACTCAGAACGAGAGAAGGCAACTCTCTAGAATTTCTACTACAAAAGTGTGTACAGAAAATCATGACATTCTACCTTCAGGACCAAGATCTGTACTTAAACATTTGAACTGCCATGCTGTATTCAAAGCATTTTGTCTGTAGACATAGCATCCCTTTTGTAGCAGAGCTAGGGAGATGGCTAGCAGTTATGAGTGTGTAATGCTTTTGCAAAGTACCCAAGCTCAATTCTCAGCATCCACATTTGGCAGTTTACAGATGTCTGAGACTCCACCCTCTGGGAGATCATATGCCTCTGACTTGCAAGGGAACCTATACTCACTTCACATACTTACACACAGAGACACACATAGGATTAAACAATAAAATAATTTTTTGAAAAAACCTTTATATCAGTGCACACAAATATATACAAATAAAAAAGGTAGTATTTGTATCATTTTCAATTCTCCTATTTATTCATCATAAATTTAATTGATAATACAGATAATACATTTATGTGAAAATTAATTAGGATCTACAAAAATGGATACTATTCCTTTCAACATATAAACCAACAATTCTTAACAACATAATTCACAAACCTGTTACCATTAAATAGATTTGAAAGTAAATAAAATGCTACTTTTAAAAGGTGAATAGTTTTGTTGTAGATAAAGAAATAGAACTGTATTGGGAGCAAAACCAGGCTCTCTGAGAACCAGCTTTAACTGTATTTGAAGGTGATGTGCAACTTTCTGAGGGAGGAAAGAAATCCATGTTTCTACCCAAGTGTAACACCTATAAACTGCAGCAATAAACCAACATAGAGAGACATCCTTAAGGGCACAATAGTGAAACTTATACCTCATCAGGTATTAACAGCTGCCTAATTGGTCTGATTGAGAGGAAGGAACCCATGAGTATTACTATAAACCACGTACCTGAGAAATACAGCAGATAAATTTAAATATGATACATTACTTTGAGCTTTAAAAAGCTAAAAGAAAGACGTGAGCCATGGAGTTAATATCAAATAAGTACACAAAAGTCAAAAGTTTCTCTCTGGGTATATATAAATGAAAAATATAATTAGAAAGAGGCCTGGTCGCAAAAGTGCTTGCAACACAAGTGTGAAGGTGTGAGTTTGGATCATCAGAAGCCATGTCAAGACAGACAGAAGAGAACTTGTCTGTAGTACAGCACCCTTAGGGCAAAATAACAGGTGGATATAGGAGAATCTTCAGAAGATTTCAGACAATCTACCCTGCTGAATGTGGAAAGAATCAGCAAGTAGACTGTTTCAAACAAGGCTCAATGTCAAGACTAATGCAAAGGTTTTCCTCTGACCTCTTATTCTTCACTATGGCCTGTGCATGCCATGCTCACAAAAACTAACACACAAAGAACATACACACACACACACACACACACACATAAAGATTTCAAAATCTCATTCACGTAGTGACAAATGCACATTATACTCTGCAATAACTAATATCTGTTGAGATATATTGCACATCTGTAAGCAAATCTGTTTGTATTTGGTCTAGTACCATTTTAGCATCATAACATCTTTACAAATTTTTTTCCAGATTGTGAAAAAAGTATCAAAGAAGTTAAATAATATATCCTAGCTTAGACAAGTGGTTAATTGTAGAGATAAACTTCCTATCATAATTACAGAGAAATATTTTCAACTTTTCCTTTACTGTTGAGTCTAAATTGAGCAATAAATGTACAAATTATTTTTTATATTCTTGGACTGTATAATGTCAACATTTGTTCTAAGTTTGATAAACTGTCTCAAGTTTCATATGAACAGTTATAATAAATTGCTCGTTAAAAGTAAATGATAGTAATTAATTAAGTCGTGATATGTTTTAATATGAGGTATCAGCATTTCTGATGAAACAAAAATGTAATCATTGAAATAGTGCTAAATTTTGGTAGACACATTTAATCAGATCAATTAAAATGTATGCATTAAAGTGAATTTTTGTACTATAATTGTGACAAAATTGCCAATATTATTCTATGAATATGTGACTTAAGGTCATGTAAATACATTTCTTTATTGTAGTTGCAATTCAGTTTTCTACTTGGTTTAATCTATAAAAATGCTCCAAAGTGAATAAAATAAATATAAACTACCATCAAATAATAAGTAGATCAATATCTATGAGGACATTACACAATGAAAGTCCATGCATAAAAAGGAAAAACATAGCTATACATCTATGAAGTTATAGTAATGTGACAACACAATTTTTCCATTATACAATAACTCATCTATTTCTAATGAAAATATAAAATATTTATTTTGGAGGACAGTTGGAAAGTATTCTAAAAAGTGAAATATAACTATACAATGCAATCTGGCTTATGCATTTCTCAATTTAATATTACACCTTTACACAACATACTACATACAAATGCTTATGGAATTCTAATTAGGAATCAATATGAACTGAAAGGCCACAAGGTCATTTCAATGAATGAATGGATCGAAATATAATGGCATAGTCATGAAGAGAGATACTAATTACATTATGAAATAATAATCTAGTAAAACATGAAGAGAAATGGGTGGATATTTAAATGCACTCTGCTAACCATATCAGTCTCGAAAGGCTATTCCTTACATGACTTCAACTGTATGCTTTTCATAAAAAGGTAATATTACAAAGAAAAAAGTAAATTATGAGTGGCTTCTGGGAGTTCAGAGGAGAGTCTCCTTGAACAGTCTGGGCACCACGAGCAAACTGTTCTACAACGAAGACATGCACTGGACAAAATAACTAGAATATAAAGGAGAATAAATAGCTAATGAGCCTCGTGTCATTGTTGGTCTAAGACTGAAACACAGTACAGAATGAATTAGAGGCACCTATAATGCAGGAATCTCCATGAGGAGAATGTGCTATGAAGCACAAAGACAACGCTTTCTGTACTTTCCAGTCTTTTAGTCTTTCCTTCCTTCCTTTGAAAATTTAACAGTTCTTGGAAAAGAGTT
>CAJQZJ010001638.1:19927689-19981465 GCA_907164525.1 Lophiomys imhausi | reverse complement strand
GGAAGTTTTGTGACTTAGTGGGAGATACATGGTGATTCAGTAAGAATATGCATAAATATAAATCCTTAACTGGTCTAAATCCTGGGGACTCTTTAAAGCTCCTCTTCAGAATATTCAGCTACACCCAACCGAAATTAAATCTTCATAGTAAAAATATTCAAATCTTATATATACCGCATAAAAAATAAGTTGCAAAATAAAGTGAACAAAGTGCATGAGAACAAGATAAATATTAATTTAGGAGATGCTCTCCTAGTGATGCTTAGAAGATAAAAGACCCCAGAGTAAGCTTGTAAAATAGCATGCATTTGACAGTCTCCACTGATAGGTATAATCCAGTGGGTCTTACACAGATGCCTATGTGCTATGTAAGCTACAGTTTTCATGACAGTTTTATTGTGGGTTTTAAATTAGTGACCTTAGAGCCACAAAATGCAATTTCTTATACATTGAATTATCATCATTAACTTGGAGAAAATGTCAGGCCTGATATATCAGTGAACTTTTTAGGCAGCATGGCATGATGGATTTCTGAAAGGCAGAGCGAGGAATATCAGCTTTATTTGCAGTGTAACTACACTGGTTCATAAAGTTAAAATACATAAATAACAAGAGAGGAAAAAAATCATCAAGTAAAACACTCTCTGAAGCTTTTCAGTAAGTAATTTAACAAAATTTCTAGGCCACAGCTTTTTCATACTTTTTAGCCCCAATTGTGAGATTGGACAACCCTCTTGGCTGACTGCATGTTTAGTTTTTCGGCAGAAATGTATAAGGTAATTGGAATGGGGTCAAGTCATATGCTTTGTGTTTGCCCCTACAAATCTCTCTTAGCATTAGACCTTCTATTTGAGAAATATAGTGTCATACAGAGATCCAGATATCTAAGTAAAAATTACAATATCTTTTAAAATGTGTTATAATAAAGGTTAAACACAAGGTTTTATAGAAACTGAGTAAGAGAAGCAATTAACTCCAGGTAATAAAACCTCAGAAGAGCTAATAGAAGTGCTTATAATTGGGTGAGTATTGCACACGGTAAAATTACCTGGGAGAGAACACTGGGAAAAGAGATAATGAGAACGTTTCAAGGAAGGAAAGCCTTGCCTACCTGAAGAACTAGGAGCCTGTTGTGATCATAATGTGATAAATATTTATGGATGATCATGGGCATCTGATAAATACAGCTTTAATGTTCATATTGGGTGTAGTTAATGTGAAAAGAGTTTGATTTTAAAACCTAATATCCTATTTTTTCTTATTGAAATAATCAGAATATTTCAGAGACCTATTGACCTTGCTTTACTTGTTTATGATTTATATATTAAATAGTGTACTTATTATGGAAAGTAAATTGGAGAGATGTTTAAACCATAAGATAGAAACAAATATCCCCAACATATTTACAAGTTATCAAATTATTACAAATCATAGTCAGTCAGAGAATTTATTCCATCAGAAAAGGTTGCCTCTAGGAACAAAACATATTTGAATAAAAAAACCATACAAAAGTAAAGCTTTATGAATATATATCTTACAATAATATTCAGAATTTAATCTTGGCATTCTAAATCAAGGTATAGTTTTAATTTAGTTTTCAGTGTGCTACTTTACAAATTTTACTTAGAAGTCTGTAAATGTATTTTTCTGAATATTACTTTGTTAAAGCTAATTACAAAAAATGAATAATTTCAATTGATTCAGTGATAAATGATAAAATTGATCAATAGGAACCATTTTAATTTTTAAGTATGAACTAACTTCAGAGAATTATTTTGTTTCCTTATACTTTTCACTGGTGGTACTGCCTTGTAGGCCCCCAGTGTATGAGGAGGCTCTAGGCCCTCATATGACTGCTGAACTGGGGCAGGGGACTATTAGGTAGGGACACTCCACTCTGGAGGAGTGTTATGGAAGGGTTAGGGGGCAGAGGGTGGGAGGGCGTGACTGGGAAGGGTGGAAGGAGGACACTATGATGGAGATGTAACCTGAAGCAATAAATCAACAAATTTATTTAATAAAAAGAAGAAAAGAAAAAGTCATCACAGTATGGATCCCAGTTCTTGGCAGATGGAGGCAAAACAGTTGTAGGTTCAAGGCCAGCTTCAGTTGTAACAAATGATATTTTAGGGTTAGGAAGAAATATAAATAAATCACATATAAGCATAAAGCCTTGTGAATATAAATCTTGCAAGGATGTTAGTGAAGAATTTTGAATGGACAAAATTTTGAAGAAAGAAAAGCTTTTTTGGAACAGGAAGAGTAGAGAGAGACAATGCCTTTACTATATAAATTTTGCAGTCCCCTTGTTGGGACAAAGAAGTTACAGTGATGTTGTGCCATGGGACTGAGTTCCTTTATTGTTCCTATTACAAAGTTATCTCATCTTTGTTTTTTTTCTAAGATTTATTTTACTTTTTATAGTGTGTATATATGCATTTACACATGTGAATGTAGGTACCCTTGGAAATCAGAAGAGAGTGTTTGATTCTACTGGAGCTCTAGTTACAAGTGGTTATATACTACCTAAAATGGATGCTGGGAACTGAACTTACCTTCTACCAGAGAAGAACAGGTTCTTATCCTTTGAGCCATCTCTCAAAGTGTCCTTTTGATACTCCGCATCCCTCCTCCCCTATTTAGGATGGTTAATGTAAAAAGTCCATAAGTATTCTTCTTTTTTTATAATTTATTTTTTATTTCTTCAAGTTCCATCTCAATCACAATCCCCTCCCTACTCCCCCCTCCAGTCCCACCCTTCTACCCTCCTCCCCCTCAACCCCCCATCCTCTTCCCTTTTTTTTTTTTTTAGTTTAAGGTATTTCTTTTTCCCCCCAACAGCTCTCCCTTTCAGTCCAAAAAATGGTTCTTTTTCTTATAACTATAAATACAATACAAAACAACAGAAATAAATACGCCACAATTATAAGAGTTATATGGCTTAGCATACATTCCCAATGCCATAAGTATTTTTCTATACACTTTTTTATTTGTTCTTCTCTCATAAAATGCATCCTGTCTGCAGCTTTTCCCCACTCCACTTGGTCCATTCCCCCACTACATGACTCTCTCCCCATAAACCCACTGTCCCTCTGTTTCCCTTCAGAAAAGACCAGGCCTTCCAAAAATATCAACCAAAAATGGGATAACAAGATGCAATCAAACAAGGCACAGTGTTGAATGTTTATTAATGTTAATATATAGATTCATAAGATTAGTATGGCGGCAGTTACCCTTTAACCAGCTATTTCTCCAAGTAACCACACAGAGAGACAATGATTCATTTGACTAGGATGAGCATAGCTCTGGGCACTAAAATCTAATCTAATGCCTTATGGCTATCTTCTTCCCATCCAAAGTCTCTTAATACTTCAATTTATTATTTTCTCTGGAATAGACTCCTTCTCATCATGCCTCCTGGACCTCTCCTCCTTGTGTGTATCTCCTCCTCCTGATGCTTTTCTCTTCCTCTCTCTCTCTCCTCCTCTTCTGGAGACTGAAGTCCCATCCTATTTCCTCTAATGCCCAGGTAGTGCTTGATCAGATTTATTGGCAAACCAAATAACAAATGATAAGCATGTTTATAAAAACATGAGACAGTAGTTTATAAAATAAACATAGCAAAGTCATGTCCAGATTGAACATTCCAGGTACTGGAGCAGAGAAATCATCATTTGAATAAACAAGGGTAAACTTTACACAGTGCACAAATATATTATGCTAACATACAAACCCTCATATCAAGGCTGGACAAAGCAACCCAGTATGAAGAAAAGGGTCTGAGCAGGGAAAAGATTAGAGACACCCCCACTCTGTGTTGGAGTCTAACAAAATACCCAACCTGAACAACTGAGCATTTATACTATTTCTTGTAGAGGAATTTAATCCAGCAATAAGGCTGCTTTTATCACAAACAAAGACCTTTTAGGTCTGTGTTATCCTGCTGGAATGCAAACACACTAAGGGTCTGCATTTAATCAAAACAATATAGGTAAAGTTAGTTTGTAGAAGGAAGAATCCATGTTTGAGTGTGATGTCTAAGAAAGGGGCAAAGTGATGAATCAGAGAAAGGTTTGATAGAATGAGTCAGAGATAGTATAATCCAAACTCTCATGAGACAGAGAGGAAACAGCACAAAGAAAGAGAGAGGGCATTTTTACCAGGAAAGTTTTACAGAGAAAGGTTGAAGAGAAAACAAACTAGACATGGGCAAAGACAGACAAGCTAAAGAATGAGGAGACAGAAGATTAGAACATATTGTTAGAGTTAGTTTGAAGCCAAGTAGAGGAATTCAGTCAGAATCTCAGAGAAGCCAGTTTGAATCAGTCAGCTTGGAGAGGAGTTTTGAGACAGAACAGCTGAGTTGAACCAACCATCCAGAGTTCAGAAACAGCTAGAAAGGATGAACTTATTCAGCAGTAAGTCTCTGATGCTGAAAATGTTCTAGGCCTAGAATAGATCGTGCAGAGACTAGAAGCTTCCAGGATTAAACCTAGGTTAGGAGACAAGCAATAAGCATTGGAGATAACAGTTACATCAGATGAAAAGTTACTTTAACAATATTTCTGCTTCCTTGTTCTGTAATTCGTTTGTCTGTATTTTTGAGATTCAACCTTAGGGGAATAGGCAAAGCTTATGTTCTTTATTATAATGAACATAAAATGTTATTGTTTATCTTTTAATGGCAGTTCCTAGCTCTAAATGTCCTTCATGCCTCATTGTAAAACAATAGTATATAAATGGCAGAATAATAATATGCATAGTATATTGTGGGGAGCCAGCCCCAGCAGTCAAGCAGGTCCCAGTAGAGGAGATAAGGAACAGGCAGAGGGGTGTAATGAATGAATGACTCAGGGATTGTGAACAGGAGCACCTTCCATCTCTGACTGACTGGCAACCAGGATGTTTCTTGATTTACAGATTCCATAAAAGAGCCAAACTTATGATTTAAAAAGAAATACAGATCATATCATTTTGTCACTGGACAAGTGTTACATGTACAGAGAGAATAGGTATTATCAGTCTCAAATCATTGTAGACTATATATGCATTTATGAAAATGACATTCTATTTTCCAGGAAAGTGAAACATTAAGCAGACAGAAAAATATTTGAACATAGATGAGGAAACTTCCTTGTGATTTGGTGAAGAATCATTTGGATGTATACCCAGAAGTGGTATGGCTGGGTCCCAAAGCAGAGCTATTCCAAGTTTTCTAAGATATCGCCAGACTGACCTCCATAGTGGTTGCACAAGTCTGCACTCCCACTAGCAATGGAGGAGGGTTCCCCTTTCTCCACATCCTTGCCAGCATGTGCTGTCATTTGTGCTTTTGATCTTAGCCATTCTGACAGGTGTGAGATGGAATAATCTTAGAGTCGTCTTGAGTTTCATTTCTCTGATGATTAAGGATGCTGAGCATTTCTTCAAGTGTCTCTCAGCCATTAGGCATTCCTCCTTTGTGAATTCTCTGTTTAAATCTGTTCCCCATTTTTTGATTGGATTACTTGGTTTCTTGGCATTTAATTTCTTGAGTTCTTCGCTAATTTTCGATATTAGCCCTCTGTCAGATGTGGGGTTGGTGAAGATTTTTTCCCAACCTGTAGGCAGCCGGTTTGTTCGAATGACAGTGTCTTTTGCCTTACAGAAGCTTTTCAGTTTCATGAGGCCCATTTATTGATTGTTGGTCTTAGGTCCTGAGCTGTTGGTGTTCTGATCAGGAAGTTGTCACCTGTGCCAATGAGTTCAAGGGTTTTTCCAACTTTCTCTTCTACAAGATTTAATGTGTCTGGCCTTATGTTAAGGTCTTTGACCCACTTGGACTTATGTTTTGTACAATGTGATAGGTATTAGTCTAATTTCATTCATATGTTCATAGCAGCCTTATTTGTAATAGCTAGAAACTGGAAACAACCCAGATGTCCCTCAACCGAAGAATGGATTAAAAAACTGTGGTACATCTACACAATGGAATACTACTCAGCTATCAAAAACAAGGAAATTATGCAATTTGCAGCCAAATGGATGAAAATAGAGAAGCTCATCCTGAGTGAGTTAACCCAGACTCAGAATGATGCACATGGCATCTATTCACTTATAGTAGGATTTTAGCTATATAGTACATGATATCTATACTACAACCAGTGCACCAAAGGGAACATGGACATAGACTTTTTCTTTTTCTCACCTGTCAATGAGACACTTTTCCCTAGTGGTGATGCCTCGTAGGCCCCCAGTGCATGAGGAGACTCTTGACCCTCATATGACTGCTGAACTGGGGTGGGGGATTGTTATGTAGGGACACTGCACTCTAGAGTAGTGGGATGGAAGGGTTAGGGGGTAGAGGGTGGGATGGTGGGACTGGGAGGGATGGAAAGAGGACACTATGATGGAGATGTAACCTGAAGCAATAAATAAATAAATTTTAAAAATCCCTAATAGACAATGAGACTGACAGACATCTACGGAATGAGTAACTCTAGGAAGTTGCTTTCACCTGTACAATACTTGGAACAAAGAAAATCCAAGCTAATTAATACCTAGAATATTTTAACAAAAAAAGAAAAAGGAAAGATAGTAAGAAAAAGAAAAATATTTGAGCCAGTCTACATGAGCTCCCAACCCTTGAACAACACAAAGTACAATTGTGATTCAGCTTAAGAGATTGAAAGACCTCCCAGGCTGTAGGCTGACTTATTTTATTCATGAGTTTTTTTCTTTATTTTTTAGTTAAAAGACCTCACTGTAACTTAATGTGAGCCAGTCTCCTTACGACTGACAAATTCTTGTATTTCATTTATATTAAATTTATATCATATATATTATCAAATGGTGTTTTAAGAAAACTAACTTTGTTATTAAGTTTTATTTTCTGGGGGTGATGTCCTCTAGACTACATGTAGGAGGAAGCCTGTAATCTTATCTGTTGCTAAATCTATTGTTTCTGAATTTGTTTAAGGGAAGTTGGGCCAAGAGAACTATGGGGCTATCCAACATTTTTGTGTTTTTCACAATCTCCATGGCAAGGAAGACTCCCAAGTAAGACCAAGTAAGGTTTTTTCTTTGGGAGAAGAAATAATTTATTGGGAAAAACATAAATGAATCATAATGTAGGCAGTCCCCCACAAATGCTACACATACAGATATAAACCCAAGGTGAAAGGCAGTACAACAGCAAAAACAGCATTCAGCTCAGCTTTGCTGGACTTTCTCAAGCAGCTGTGCTGCCTTCATGACTCTCTCTCTCTCTCTCTCTCTATATATATATATATATATATATATATATATACAGAAAATAAGGCATAGAAAATAGAAATGTCTGTGAATCGTGAATCTAGGGAAGCAATATTCACAAATATTGACGCCATCGCTCATCTTTCTCTCTGTGTGACTTAGCTACTCACCTTGATTGCTCATTAGAATGATAAAGTTGACTCAAGACTCAAAAGTCTTCTAACACTCATTGAATATCAGCATGCGTGAGTTCTTGCTGAGAGATTTGAAAACAAATGTCAGGTACCTTCTATGGGAAGGATGGTCCATGCATGCAGAAACTATACAAAAGTTTTCTTCTCTGATCCATGCCTGTTGTAATCCTTTATGTTGTTTACCATGATGAGAGCTTATCTCTCAGGATCTATTATAAATAAATCTTATACTTTATTCCTTTTTATTTTTTTCCCTAACCTGTTGGTTGTTGAACATGGAGGTGGCATCTACATGACGCAGGGATTAGAGGCATGAATAAAGGAAGAGAGAAGGGGTAATCAAATCTTCCTCTGTGGTTTCAGAGAGCAGTTAACATCAAGCAACAAATGACAAGACAGTTCCTGTGCAAAGATCTTCATAGGACGAAAAAAGATTGGGAAAGTTCATTGTGTGAAGCCTGGGCATCAGTGAAGCTCAAAAGATATTGGAGGTATGTGGGTCATGAGATATCTGCCAAGGAAAATTACACATAGGAAGTAGAGAAAACCTAAATCGGATCTGTGTCTTACAGCAGTAAAACTGAAGGAGGATTTGATATCATCCTATTCCATGCCATTGTACAGTGAAACTATATAGATATAGATATACATACAGATATAGATATAGGTGTAGGTGTAGATGTAGATGCAGATACAGATGCAGATGCAGATGCAGATGCAGATGTAGATAGATTTTATATATATAATATATATATATATTATATATATATATGATTTTATAGGAGTTTACATATGAGAAATTACCCTGAGTGACAAGATTTTGGATTGAACTTTTTAAATAGTGCTGACACTATGAGAAAATTAGGGATTTATATACCTAAATTAGTACTTTATTATTATGATCTATCTGCTTCAAATATATCATATACCCTAAAAAAATGATAGGTAATAAAAATCTTGGAGGGGCAAGATAAGGAGATTTAGGAAAGTTAGTTACTCCATGTTCAAAGAGATACTTTCAAAAGACTGAGCCCCTCCCTATGAGACTGTGCATGGTCCTTTGTAAATAGGGAGTGGTAAACTGCTGAGTGACTCCTGGATTTCACGCTGTCATTGCTTTAATTTTAAGTAATAAATTTATTCATCTGAATACATACATCTGAGTACATATCCTGACAAATCTCAGAATTCTAAATCTGAAATTCTACACTTTACATTATGTAATGTTTGATAAATTTAATCACTCATAGTTAACAAAAAATTCAATTAGAGATATCTAGCAAGAATTGGAAGTGGGCTACATTGTTTTGTACAATGTGGTAAAGCATATTTAGTGTGTGAAAACTAACATGTATAAATAATGCACAACCACGATCTATTCATAGAGTTCACTATTATAAAGATGCAGTGGAGCAAGGCTAAGGTTAGGATCTCAAAGTTACCCTTT
This sequence comes from Lophiomys imhausi, assembly GCA_907164525.1. Classification (NCBI taxonomy): domain Eukaryota; kingdom Metazoa; phylum Chordata; class Mammalia; order Rodentia; family Muridae; genus Lophiomys; species Lophiomys imhausi. The sequence goes on along the minus strand of CAJQZJ010001638.1, from coordinate 19,972,591 downwards.
TCTTTTAATATGATTCTTTGTTATGTTATTTCATTTTTATAAGCCATAATGTAATTCCCAATCTCAATCTAAAAGAAATAAGAGGTATTTGTAGGTGCATATGGAGCAAGTGAATGCAAGGAGGGATATTAAAATTAAAACAATAATTAGTTGAAACAATAAAGTTTAAATATGTGAAGGAATAATAATTTCAGCAAGTGGGAGTGAATATGATGGAATAGTGAGATCTTTATTATAGTACTTTTAGTATAATTATATATAGTATATAATCATATAGAATATAATCTATAATAGAGAAAATTAAAATTCCAATTAACTTTTTGATAAGAATACTAGATCATAATTCATTTGTGGTATATTTTAATTAAGAATGAGTACTCAGAAGGAAATATACCTCTTAGGAACAAAATACTATCCCTTGAAGCTTCAAACTACACATGTGACTAATCAATTCAGTATGTACCAGAACTCAATGTCTTTGTGCTTTGGAATAATGCATTTGTACTAATTTATAAAGACTTAAAGTTTCCAGAAGTTGAAGCACGGTTCCTAAGAATAATATTTTGAAATTATGATTCAAGAATATTTTTTAATATTTATTTATTGCTTCAAGTTACATCTCCATCACAGTGCCCACTTTCCATCCATCCCAGTTCCACCCTCCCACCCAATCCTCCCTCTCCTACCCATTCCACTTGTCCCTATGAGGAGTGTCCCTACATATCAGCCCCTCTCAGTTCAACAGTCATATGAGGGCTAAGAGGACTAAGGCCCCCTCTTGCACTGGGGGCCTACCTGGTAGCATCCCTAGGGCAAATTGTCCCATTAATAAGTAACAAAGTCTATGTTCCTGATCCTTTTGGTGTGTTGGTTGTAGGATAGTTATCCTGTATTATATGACTAAAATCCAATTATAAGTGAGCAGATGCCATGTGCATCTTTCTGAGTTTTGGTTAGCTTGTTCAGGATGAGCTTTTCTAGTTCCATCCATTTGACTGTGAATTGCATGATATCCTTGTTTCTGATAGCTGTGTAGTATTCCATTGTTTAAATGTACCACAAATTTTTTATCCATTCATTGGTTGAGGGACATCTGGGTTATGTACAGTTTCTCACTATTATAAATAAGGCTGCTATTAACATAGATGAGGATATGTCTATGTGGTTTGGTGAGGAATCGTTTGGGTGGATACCCAGAAGTGGTATGGCTGGGTCTTGAGGTAGGGCTATCCCAAGTTTTCTAAGATATTGCCAGACTGATTTCCATAGTGTACAAGTTTGCACTCCCACCAGCAATGGAGGAGTGTTCCCCTTTCTTCACAACCTCACCAGTATGTGCTGTCCTTTGAATTTTTGATCTCAGCCATTCTGACAGGTGTGAGGTTCAATCTCAGATGACTCAAGACATTTTAACTATTTATTCCTTGTCTATTTTCATCAGTTTTTTGAGAGTTTCTTGCAATGTGCTTTAGTTAAATTCATTCCAACCCCAATTCATTCCTTATCCATTCCCATTCCCTAGCCACCCAACTCTGGGTCGGTATTTTAAAGACAAACTTTACATCGCAAATATTCCTGAATACATGATCTTTGAGGGGAATGGTTCCCATCCCCAGTAGTTTATGCTAACCAACAGCTCCATGGCTGCTGTATCGGGGTGCATTGGGGTTCTACAGGTTTTGTATATCTTGCTGCAACCACAGTAAGTTTATATGTGTAGCTGCACCACTGTGTAGAGAAGATAATGTTTCCTTGTAGTCATTTGCTAACTCTGGCACTTGCCTTCTTTCTGTCTCTTCTTTTACAATGATCCCAGAGTCTTGGGAGAAGGGATGTAGTATATAATATTCCCTTTAGGAGTGAACATTCTCTAGTCACCGTCTTTTATTTCCTGTACCCTGGCTAATTGTGAGTTTTTGTGTTTATCACAATCGTCGGATAATTGGAATTTCTCAGATGAGGATTGAGAGATGCATTACTCTATAAGTATGTTGATAAGTCATTAAAAATCAGCTTAATATTATGTCCATTCACCAACATAGTAGTAGTAAGCTTTGCCTTAGATTTTATCAGTAAGTTTTCAGCTCTACAATGGTGCTGGGTATAAGATTCTCTTATGAATAAGGACTTAAATCCAATGGAATCCCCCATGTTTCTTATTACTGTATCTTACAGGGTTCATAGCTGTATTCGATGGTCTGTTACTTTTTCTCCTTTGAAAACTTTCACAGCACATTCCAGCACTATGGAAGCTAGCCAGTAGAATGAAGATTACAGGTCTATACTAGCTTGATTTCAGCATGTTATATGACTCAAACATATAATGTATTCAGTAATAGAATTACTACTATCTTGAGGGACCTAAGGTAAAAGTCAATGCCATGCAGTGTTTAGGGGCATCTATGGAATCTTACTGGCCCAGAATTCCAAATGAATTAACCCATACCTGACACTGTAGTTTTATGGGTAGCCTCTGGTGTCTAGTAGCATCATTGTTGGTCCTTTAAAGTGAAACTTCATTTTAATTATTGCCTAATTTTTCAATCTTAATTTTTTTCCTATTTCTAGTAATGTATTCCACATCTAAGAAAGTTTGAGTACTAACTTGTAGTTATATCATAATACATTCATAATAACATTTTAAGATTCCAGACCTTATTTCTATTCATAATGGCTCCCTTTAGCCAGAATTATCTTCAATTATTTCACATTTCTGTAAATGGCTGTCATGTTCATCTTTCTATTTTAAGATAATCAGACAGTAACACTGAAGCATATCTCAATATTCATATGAATTAATCAAGTGGAAGTATATCAATTTGGTTCAAATAAAATCATAAGGAAAACATCACAGTTTCTAAATAAGAAATTCAAAAGAGTCAAATGATTGGGAAAATTGCCCTAATGGGCTAAAAATTATTGACATAATTGATTTGTCATCTCGCTTATCTTATTATTTCCTGCATGGGGTGAGTGAATCTTAAGAGTCTTTCTCTCATTTTATTAAATTTTATATTGATTTTTTTGCAGTGACATGTGAATTTGTTAGACTTTAGTCCATATATTATCAATTTTACATGTATTTTCTGAAGAAATTATTCCAAAAATAATTTGAGCATTGTGAGGGTTGGGGTTTTGCCTGTGAAAGCTTTTCACGTACACATACAGCACTGCGTGAAGAAGGAAAGTGAATCATTACCGTCAAAATCAGCTGCTTTCTTTTCTGCCTGTTTAGTTCTATCCTAACTTTAACTGGTAAGCAACTGGCCTGAGGAACTGTTTCTTTCCAGCTCCATCTGCTTTCATTTTCCATGCAGCCTGATGAGACAACTAGAAACAAGCAGTCAATAGAATATTTGATCAAATCACTATTTCTAGAGCTCCATCAAAAAGTCTCCATGGAGCCAGCCAGGCGTTGGTGGCGCACGCCTTTAATCCCAGCACTTGGGAGGCAGAGGTAGGCGGATCTCTGTGAGTTCGAGGCCAGCCTGGTCTACAAAGTGAGTCTAGGACAGCCAGAGCTGTTATACAGAGAAACCATGTCTCGAAAAACAAAACAAAACAAAAAAAAGTCTCCATGGTGATATATTACACTAGAAATTAAAATGAAAATTGATATTTCACTATTCTTTATCATATTAAGATGCTGCACTGCACTAATAAATCTTAACAAGAGATAGATGCCAAGCACCAACATGTAATTCACAGGAATCAGAAGAATTTTAGCCAAAATTACAAAATGAAGCACACTAGACACAGGAAGGGCATAGACAGTTCTCATGAGTAGGATACCAAAGTGGAGCAAATAAGATTGTTACAGAATATGAACATATGTATCGTCTTAGCCAGTTCTATACTAAAACTGAAAACTAATTAATTAATGTAGTTATTAGTAAGTATAAACTGTAAGATTAGGCCGGCGGAGCAGCTGGTGACTTGGCAGAGGAGCAGGCGGCCTGGTCCACGTGCCTTAACTGGTTGCCTAACTTATCCTGGAGAAAGAGCCCCTGCACCAAGGGTGGCCTACACCACCTGTAACTTAAACTCTGTTAATTAATATAAGTTGTTATATTAGGTCAGTAGAATTACCAGCAGCTTGGCAGCAGCTTCACCTGGGCCCCAGGGGAGTCTGGAATCCCAACTGCCCGGGACTGCTTGGACTGAGGGCCTATAAGCTGCCACAGTCTTTCCCCAATAATTAAATACACAAAGACCCTTTAATGTTTTAATGCTTAGCCCTTAGCTGGGCAGACTCTCAATTAGCTACTCTAAGTTAACCCGGATCACCTAATTCCAAACCACCATGCACCTGCAATTATCTTCCAGCATTCTCCAGAGGTCTGTCCCTTTCTGTGTCTCCTGGTGGAAAGAGCGAGAGTCTCTGTGTGTGCCCAGGGTTCCTGTTCTGATCTAAGGAAGTCCCACCTTCCTATACTCTTTCTACCCAGCTAATTGGCCATAAGCAACTTTTATTAACCAATCAAGAGAATGCCTCAGAAGGGGCGGTAACCAGATCTCAGCACTGAATTCAATGTATCAGAAACAATATTAGACCTTCCCTCAACACTATATGGTATTTGAGAAATGTTATTGGTAATTGTTTTAAGTAGGAAGAGATAATGGTCTCATAGTTATTCAGTTGACATATATCTACAGTAATTCTAATCATGACCTTTCACTAGTAATGATCTGTCATTTAGCTTATTTGGCTCTAATTACAAAACTTATATATAGGATTAGCTAAATCCTGAGGGCCTTATGCATAACTTTGACTGATAAAATGCAGCCTCCAGAGTACTTGCTTTAACTCCCTTCCCTGGAAAATGTCTCTATATAAGCTAGCAACAGACTGACCTGTAGATAACAAAGTCATTTCAGTGAGCTACTGGATGTTGCCTCAGCCAACATCCAGTCTAACAGTACATAGATGATTAAAGCTGGATTAGACAGTCAGATCAACCAACTCCTTAGTAGGTCACAAACTCAAAAGCTAAGTAAGAGCAGCCAGCCCTTTCTGGCTTTCAGATACATACTTCTACACACTAGAGACTCATAAATTATATCAGTGATTGTTATTTTATGCCTTGGAAAAGTAGCATTCATAGTTTGATTCTTGAGCTTATAAATGCAGTTTTTCTAAAACAAAGTCATATTAATGTGTTTTTGTATTCTGTAGCTGCTTTCAGACTACAATAGCAAAGTCATCTATTTAAAATAGAGATCTTATTACTATGAAAACCAAACCTCCTCTCTATTCATTTATATAAATTTACTGATACCCTCCTTCATTCACTATCTGGTTGAGTAGGCTGTTTCAAAGAACAAATAAGCATTTATACCTGGCAAAATATTGCCAATAATGTTTGCTTTAGATAACTGTAATAATAATAATAATAATAATAATGTATAATGTAGTTACTTGTTTATTGTTAACAATTACTACATCCTCTAAATTTTGAAATTATTTTGTAGTTGATTTGGATGCATTAATAATAAATTCAAAATCAGATATGAGGTTTCAGAGTCACATTAAAGAAAGAAGTCCAAGTACCACCCTTTGGTGCCATATAACTAAAAGCAAGCCCAGATTTGAATTTTCTCCTTCACTCTCCAGATGTCTTTCATCACTCTTGTCTGTCTGTTGTATGAGTCTGAATCAGTGCCCACATGAAAGCTGTACTGCTGAATATGTCCCTGTGTGTCCCTCTGTCGATGTCTGTCTGCCTGGGTGTGTTCGTCTATTGTGTCTGTCTCAGTTAATATGTCTGACTGAATGTGCCTAACAAAGGGTTTTGATCTGTGGCTATTTAGGTAATAATAGGAGACCACATAAAACGTTACATGAGGAAGGGATGGAGGATGCTTTACAGGAATATTTAGTGAAGTTCTATAAGTGATTAAGTCACTGACTCCAACTGATCCAGTTCTACAAATGTCATTGCTTATCAAGCAATATTAAAATGTGGTATATAATAGTTATGGTGGTTAGTCATGTTATAAAACTGATTTCTGTCTCCGTTGCATATGCAAACACACATGCATGGAAGAGTACATAATTTAAGATTCTAGGTAGTTGTTAGCTTAGGTTGTAAAGATTGATTACATGGGAAAACCATGTAAGACCGTTTGTTACATTGTTCTCTTAAGACAGATTAGACAAACAGGGTGAGTGCACATAGGATGGAGATCTTGAGTTTTAAGGAACCTCAAGTCATGTTACTAATTTTGGCTGTGCAGTCCAGCAAAAGTTTCAGTCTTTTAGACTAAGAGATGTTTTATTACAATATTCCATCACAAAATATTTTAAACAATTATGTCATGTTTTGTGTATAATATAATTCATTATTGCCCAGTACTAGCAATATAGGAGTGAAAATCAGAAAAAAATGATACATTATGTAGTTTACATTTTTGGTTATAGAGGCAACTAAAATGCACACATAGATACACACAGATTCAGAACCACAGAGAACCACCATTATTTATTAGATATTAGTCATTTGATATCAGAAGTGATATTATTTTACATGCTGAAAAGTACAATTGAAGAGCTCAAGGGACAATGGGACAGAAGATTTCTGTTAATTCAGCAGACACTAGGTAGAGGTTCAGTAGTGAAAATTCTTCACACCTAGAAAAAATATGAAAGAGAAAGAATGGTGAGTATACTGATATGGAACTAGGAGGGAATGTGCTTAAAGGATACAAAAAAAAAAGACCAAGAGCTCTATATGTACTTGGATCAGAAGTTATTAAGTAGGCATCAGAGTCCACATGTTGTTCAGAAAATTGCATAATCGGTTTGAGCAAATGGGTTCAGTTAGTCTAATGTGGGATTTTCTAAAAATGCTAGTAAACACCAAACTTTAAAAGTTAGTAAGAAAAAGACTGTTAAACACCTCAATGCTTTTATATAAACTGTGTGTTTGATGATAGTGTTTTGCAAGAATTAAATGGAATGTTGAAATATATTTCAACTTTTCAGTTTTAAAAGCTTGACTTCACAGATCTCATAATGTCATGGTACTGCTTTTTTTTTACAAAGCTTTTGACTCTAATGTGTGTGACATTTATTTTAAGTGATGGCCATCACAGAGGACCAATTGTCATGAGACAGTGACAGAAACAGAAAGACCTGTTTAGACAATATTGTATTAATCTAAGCAGGAAAAAATAATAGGAATGGTGAGATATATTGATATGAACCAAGAGTCTTATTTATCTTAGTGATCTCCATCAGCAATGTCTCTAAATTCCTATTGTTCTATGTCACCAACAATATACACATTTTGAGTTTGGTCCATTGCCATAGGTATGCAGTAACTCTTTAGTTTGAAGTTGACTAATAAGGACATTGCTTCATATGCAGATTTGTCAATTTTCAGATGTAAATAATTTGATCATGATAATTGAATGGATTATTTTTGTGCCAGTGTTTAGAAAGGCTTTGACTATTTTAATATTCCTTAATATAATTGTTTTGCAAATATTCTTCCCAATCTTTGGTTCATCTTCTCATTTTCTTAATGAAGCTTTTTATAAAGGAGAATTTTCATCTTATACATACTCTTTATTTTCATACATTTTGAATAAAACCATCACCAAACCTATAGACTAGGTCTACTTTAGTGGCCAATGTCTAGGGTTCCTTGTGTTAGGTATTACTTGGATAATCTTGTGTTTGCATTTCTGTTTGTAGTCATATTCAAGTAGTTAACAAAAGCTGCCTCTCTGTTTATATGCATGTCAGTGCATGTGACTTCAAAGCTTTGGCCTGATCAAATATTTAGGACAAGCTTGTCCACACTGTGGACTCTGATATTTGGTTCTTTTACCAAATATCAATAGACTCTATTTGTCTATTTTTGTCCCTTTATTCATTTCCATTGAACCTTTTGTCCACTGTTCTGCAATAGTAGACTTGATTGCTGTTTTGATTACTTTATGTTTATAGTGAGCTTTGAGCTGGTTAGCGTCAGTCCTTTAAAGATTTTCTTCCACATTGTGTTGACTCATGTCTGTATATGTTTTGTTCTGTTTGTTTCTCGATATGCTTTAAATCAGATCGTTAATATTTACTATAACTATTCCTTTTATTCCTCAGATGATAGTCATGATCAAGCTTTGGGAATATATGGCTTGGACTGAGGCCAGATCTTTTCTATCTCTTTTCTATCTATCCCTAGGCACAGTTCTGGAAGCTTTTAGTTTTCCAACAATCTAATCTTCTGCAATCCTGAGCCTTGAAGCTTTCAGCTTCCATCCTCTGTTTGTTAACCTTATACCTAGAATGTTTCAACGTCCGAGACTTAGTGTTGAAATAACTCACCCTTTCTAGCTCTTTCTGAGCTCTGTCTGGCTGGTTCAACTCAGCTGTTCTGGCGCACCTCCTCTACAACTGATTGATTCAAACTGGCTCTGACTGAATTGCTGTACTTGAAAAAATAGACTCTGATCTCCACGAACTGAACTGCACTGACTGCACAAACTGAATGGAACTGAATAGAACTGTACTAATTCAACTTAACTCAACTTCATTCAACCAAACTACGCTGAAACCAGCTCTCCTTTCTCTCCCCACACTGCTCGTAAATGGACTCCCTTTCCTGTCTGTTCTAGTGAAAACTGGGTATATCCTATCTCTGGCTCATTCTGTCAAATCTTTCTCTGATTCATCACTTTGTCTGTGCCCCTCGATTAGATGTTACTTTCCATCTTGCCTGCTCCCTTCTATCATTATTTGGGATTAAAGTTATGCCCTATTGGTGTGTCTGCATTTCAGCCGGAACAATCTGTAAGCCAGGGAGTGTCCGTACTCCACCAGGATCTAATAGACCTAGAAGGTCTTTAGATGTGATCCTGCGCCAGAGCAGCCATGTTGCTGAAATAAAATTCTTCTGCATTCTACCAAATATTTTTACTGAATTTCCTTTTAGTTTTTAGTTGAAGATGATTGCATTTAGTTCTTTGGTTTTAAGAATGTAAACTTTTGAGCATAAATTTATGATGATATTTTGATTTCAAAATTGATTTTGGAAAGACTTTCCTTTCATTCTATTTTTTTTCCACAATGAGATTTTATTTTTTATGCTGGAACAGATTGCAAGGGTGGAGGGTGGATCTAAGGGGAGGTGGGAGATGAGAGGGAACAGGGTGCATGATGTGAAGTTCACCTAATAAAATTTTTTCAATTAAAAAACAAACAAACAAACAAAAAACCTAGTCAAAAGCCTAGGTTTATTCAGACTATGTTACATTGATTTTTCTATGCGAGGGAACACACAAACCACATCTCCTAATGAGTTCCATTTTATCCTAGGCATTCATAGGGAAGGTGCTTGACAAGCATTCATTTCTTTTTTTTTTAAATACTTTATTTTTTTTCTTCAGGTTACATCTCAGTCACAAACCCTTCCCTATTCCTCCTTCCTAATACATAACATACAACAATACATATACATTTCTCAGGGAAAAGAAAACTTTGTTTTTAGTAATAAAATACATTATTAAAGTTATTCCTTATTTGGTTACACAAAATGCTGTTAATAAAAAATAAAGTGCAATCTGTTGTAATACCTCACTTTATTCTTACTAAGTTTAATAATTTATGACATTTATCTGTTTTTAGTTAATTTTGCTAAGGGTTTGTCATTCTTGTTTATCTTTTAAGATAACCATCTCTTGTTTCACTAATATATTTTACTGTCTCTCCTCATTATTTCATGGATTTCAGAACTGATTTTAATTATATCTTCTTGTATGATGATCATCATATTATTCAAGTTTTTCCAAGACCTTCAAGTGAATTGTTTAATTATTAGTTTTAGAACTCTTGATTTTTTTAATCATATATGTTTTCTGTTTTATAAACTTTACTCCTGAGACTAACATTATGTATGCCATAAGTTAGGTTTATTTCATTTTCATTCAATTCTAGGTTTTTGTTTTTGTTTTTATCCTGGATTACTTTAGTAAGCAACTATCCTTCAGTGGTATGCTTGTTCAGACTCTAGATATCTATATTTATGCCATGGTAGTCCGAACACATGATGTTGTTTCAATTATGGTATATATGCTGATTATTGCTGTTTATAAGCAAATATGGAGAAATTTCAATAAAACTACTGGGAAGAATTCATATTACTCATTCTTTGGATGAATGGGGTGCTTTGTAGATGTCTTTAAGGACTGCTTAACTAATTATATTATTTAACTGCAATGTTTCACTGGTTGGATTTTGTTCCAATAAACAAATGAGCTGTTTGAAATCACCCACTATGTCATGGTTAGTCTGTGGTGTTGCATATGACAGAATGTATTATAGAACTAGGTACACCTGTGCTATATTCCTAAACTTATGTCTATCAAGTATCAAGATGCATAACTGTGAAACTTCAACAGCTGACTGATAAGCAAGTTAAGAGATTATGGATAACATTAACTTAAGATACTAAAATAATTTTGTTCTTCAAAGTGTGGAAAAAAGATGACATTGATTTGAGTTAATAAAATTTAATATTACTATATGAAGTTAATATCTGTTTTAAGGCTTCTCATTCAAGTAAAAATGTTTAATGAAGCATTCCATTTAAAAAGTAAAAGTTTAGCTTAACACATGGCCTCTGCGCCAAATACTATGCTACATTTTCAAAGGCTGCTTTGGGAAATAATACAGACTCAGAAGCAGTGAGGTATAAAACAGCTTGTTGAACACTCTAATAGTGTTCATCTATATTGGCTGCTGTGCTCCCAAGAGTGTCATCTATGAGCAGTTCTTTCCTCTTCTTTTGCTACTGAATAAGCAGCTCACAGAATCAAGCCAGAACTGGGATTCAGTATTAGGTACCATCTGCGAGGCTAAACTGACTGCAATCCAAACTGATCACAAGCAAATCATGGAACCAAGTAGAGAGTTTGATTATCATCAGTATGAGGAATGTAGAAGGCATGAGGATGAGGGTCCAGAATCAAACATCTAAGCACAAAGGAATGTTTCACCTATTAGAAAATTCTATTGTGAAAAGTATTTATGGTCTACAAAATATAACTCGCACAGGGCTACATAAAATACAAAGAGTGAACAAGGATGCTCATGTATTTATAAAAATGATTATTCAAAATTCAAAAGCACATATTCAAGAGCATATGGTATTTTTTATTTTTTTATTTTTTCTGTTGTATATTTTCTAGCTATTCATACTTGACAAATATATCCTTACACTGAGTGTTTTGGTAGAGGTTAAGTTTGATTCTACTGTTTCTCTATAGATGATACATTTATCTTGCTAGAAAAATACTTTTAACAAATATATGTGATAAATATATTGACATAAGCTAGACAGCAAGGTTTTAGTTTTTAATATAAATTATATTTACTTAGTGTGTGTCTGTGTATTTAAGTATGTATATATTTGTGCATGTGTGTGCATTTGGTTTGTGTATGTGTTTTTATGTGCATGTGTGTGTATATGTGTTTATGTGTATATTTGTGTCTTTTTGTTGGTATGTATGCTTGCCAACAGTACAGCACATGAGTGGATGTCAGAGCATAAATGCAGTTCTTGCCTGCCACCACACTGGTCCTAAAGATTGAACTCAGGACATCAATATTGATGGCAAAATACCATAACAGAGCCATCTTCCTGACCACAGTCTCAAGGTTTTCATGTTATATAGCATACTTTAAATAAAATGCACTAAACAAATCTGACACTTGTAGAAAAAACTATGTGCAATTGTTATTATAAGAGGATTGAAAACTTCTTAGTTGTCCTACAGTTGTGATTTGTGTATTGACATATCTACTAAAATGTGTTAGAAGTGCATATGCTTTAACCTCAGATGTGAAATCTGTGATCTCAGATGTTTAATATCTCTACTCTAGTAGGATTCTTTCCCAACAGTTTCACATTCCAATATTTTGATAATCCATCTTATATTGTATGCACAAAACTAAACGAAAAAATTTACAGAAACCAACAATTCATCAGCCTTTTAAAAGTGAGTTTTACTAAGTCCCATAATGAAATTTCACACAGTGTATTTACCACATCCGTGGCCTGAAGGAGTACTCACTAATAATGACTGATACATTTATAGTGTATCCTAATTCCCTTCTCCTAAGCTATACATAACAACATATTAACAGATGAGTAAGTAACATATCAATCAATATGTAATTTTTTTTTGATTAAGATCAATTCCAATGTATTTTATCAAGTTTTTCTGACACAACAAAAATGTTCAGTTAAATTATTTCTGTCACAATTATGAAAATTGTAAAACCTTCCAGCTAACATATAAAGTCTACACTAACTATTAAATCATGAATGTACATTTATGCATTTAATTCTGTTCTTCATGAGTTCAGATCATTGGAAAGTATTTGCATTAATATTGGTAAAATTTAAACATAGATGCACTGCAAAAACATGAGTTACAACAATGTGTAAAGTAAAAAGCTGATATTATGGGCATGCAAAATTCATTATTGTGTATTTGATTGACAAATATTGAATTGGGCCATTACAATTTGCCTTTACTAGAAAATAATAACTCTTCACTTTCCTTAAAAGCTAACGGAAACTCTAGCATCTGTTTCTGTTAGATTGGTTGAAGTCATAGAAGTAAGCAATGGGCCTTAAACTTTCTTCTTGAGTCACCCTTGAATTCTATAAGAGAACTTCTCAGGGAAAAAAAATACTTCATCTAGTATATGATAATTACTCCTGGCATCAAAACTGTACCCTTATTTCAAGCTGTACTACAGAGCAATAGTAATAAAAACAGCATGGTACTGGCTAGAAACAGACCAGTTGATCAATGGAATCTAATAAAAGACCCAGATATAAACCCACACACCTATCGTCACTTAATTTTCAACAAAGAAGCCAAAACCATACAATGGAAAAAGGAAAGCATCTTCAACAAATGGTACTGGTCTAACTGGATGTCAATATGTAGAAGAATGCAAATAGAATCATATTTATCACTCACACAAAACTTAAGTCCAAGTGGATCAAAGACCTCAACATGAAACATGACACACTAAACCTAATAGAAGAGAAAGTAGGGAAAAGTCTCAAACTCAATGGCACAGGAGACAACTTCTTGAGCAGAACACCAATCACTCATGCTCTAAGACAAGTAATCAATAAAATGGACCTTATGAAACAGAAAATTTTCTGTAAGGTAAAGGACACTGTCATTAGAACAAAATGGCAGCCTACAGATTAGGAAAAGATTTTCACCAACACCACATCAGACAAAGGGCTAATATCCAAAATTTGTAAAGAACTCAAGAAATTAAACACCAAGAAACCAAATAAACCAATCAAAAAATGGGGTACAGATTTAAATTAATAATTCACAAAAAAGGAATATCTAATGGCAGAGAAACTAGAAGAAATGCTCAACAACTTTAGTCATCAGAGAAATGCAACTCAAGATGACTTTGACATTCCATCTCATACCTTTCAGAATGACTAAAATAAAGACAAAAGACAGCACATGTTGACAAGGTTGTGGAAAAGGGGGAACACTTCTCCATTTCTGCTGGAAGTGAAAACTTATATAACCACTATGGAAATAATTCTGGTGATATCTTAGAAAACTTGGAATAGTTTTACCTCAAGACCCAGCCATACCACTCCTGGGCATATATCAAAAAGATTTTTCACCAAACCACAAGGATATTGCTCAACAATGTTCATAGCAGCTTTATTTGTAATAGTTAGAAAATGGAAACAACCCAGATGCCCCTCAACTGAAGAATGTATATAAAAAAAACTGTGGTATATTTACACAATGTAATACTATTTAACTATCAGAAACAAAGAAATCATGCAATTTAAAACCAAATGGATGAAAATAGGAAAACTCATCCTGAGTAAGCTTACCCAGACCCAGAAAGATACACATGGTATATATTCACTTATAACTGGATGTTACCCTTACAGTATAACTACCCTACAACCTACAGGCCCAAAGGAACAGGAACCTAACATAACTATCCTAAGAGAAATTCACCCAACAGCAGATCAAAACAGATGCTGAGACACACAGTTAAACATTAGGTGGAGCTCTGGGAGTCCTATATAAAAGAGAGAGGAGGAATGGAGAGACCCAGAGGAGTCAAGATCAACACATGAAAAATAGAAGAATCAACCAACCTAGGCTCCTAGAGGCTTACAGAGAATGAAACACTAACTAATAAAAGAAGAAGAATTATTAGACTTGACCTAGACCCACCTAAACAAATATAGAGGATAGGCAACTTGGTCTGCATACAGATCCCTTAGCAAGTAGGGATGAGTCAGTCTCAGCCATGGACTTTGTTACCTGTTAGTGTGACACTTCACTCTAGTGGAGCTGCCATATTGGGCCCCAGAGCAAGAAGAAGCTCTTAGCCTTCATGTGACTGATGAACCGATAGGGCTGTTTGTGAGGGGCCCCACACCAGAGGAGTAGGATAGGTGGGAGAGGGGGTAGAGGGTGGGAGGGTGGAATTGGGACAGGAGATGGGAGGGGACTGTGATGGAGATGTAACTTGAAGTAATAAATAAACATATTAAAAAAAACTGTAACGTACAAAAACAATTTTCTTATAAAACCCAAATTGGTCCCCTCAACAATGACAGATTAGCAAGTTATTTGAGCATTATGCAAAACAGGGCTGACACAACAGTGGGTCAATGTTGGGCAAGAGCCCACCTTGACTGCTTATTTATGCATATAATTTGTCATTAAAGAAATCTCACACCAGTGGTTTGTTTATCTATCATTTATTTATTTATTTATTTACTTACTTACTTACTTACTTACTTACTTACTTACTTACTTATTTATTGTGTGCGGTGTATGTGTGTGAGCGTGTGTGTACCTGTAATGGTCAGAAAAATACTTACAGGATTCAGTTCTTTCTTTCAACCTTGTGAATCATGGGGATGGAGCTCAGGTAATCAGGGGTTTAGGTACATTGACTGTGCTTGATATCACCCCGTGAGACTCCTTTGGAGCAAACTGATTATGCTTTGCCAGTAGATACCAACTGGAGATAGCATCTCTATTAGGAGTGAGACCCCATGTCCACTTCCCCATCTCAGTGTTGAGATAACATTGGGCTTAATCCTGTGCAGGCCCTATGCATGTTATTTTGTTGTCTGTGAGTTCATATATGCACCAGCCATTGTGTCTGGAAGACACTATTTCCTTGAAGTCATCTTTTAACTCTGGTTCTTTTAATCTTTTCAGTTCTTTTTTCTCATGTGACCAGTGTTATGACTGTAGTATAGTAAAGTATTGGAGGAATGAAGGGAGCACTGCTCATTCTGCAACAATGATAACAAGAGTAATAGTTTAGTCGCACATGTTGGGTCTTGAAATCTGTAAGGAAAACTTTTATAAGTCAAGTGAAAAGAGGGCACCTTGACTACCATTAATATATTTATTGTTTATGTAAAGAAAAGATTCAAAATTAGAGACCAAAGACAGTAAGCCATATGGTAGGTTGTTCAAGAGATTAGAAAAGATTTCAAAGAGTGCAGCAGAGTCTGGACTGACAAGGCAGAGTGTAACGCGTAGAAAACTTGAAAATAAGTAACTGCTAAAAACATTGCAGGGTATTTGTTCCATTACTGCTGAGTTTCACAGCAAGCATACCCTTCCAGCAAATTAATATTTATTACTTATGCTGTAAAACATTATATTCAACTTGGTCAGTACACACACTTACTCCAGATGCAATGCATGGTACTTTACCCAAGCTTGCACCAGGCACAGGACTTGACTCCTATTCTGGTACAGCTCCATATTCTGGAATTTAAATAATGCATTGGACATCACAAGGTGATTGTAAGAACAAAACAAATACCTAACTTCACTATTTTTCTAAGGCCAACTGGAGTTTTTACTGTTTAAAATTTAAAGCAATGAACAAACAATGTATATGTATATAATGTTTTCCTTGTTAATGATACTCTAATAATATATTTAATATCTAAATATATTTTTATTCTTTAATCATGTTTCTTAAAAGGAGAAAATTAGCATGCATCAGTGACACAATTTTCCATTTACCTAAATTATATTTTATAAATATTTAAAGAATATTAACATTTAATTTAGAGTTATTATAAAATCATTACCACTGGTTGTCATGGGTTAATTGTAATTACATCTTCTCTTATTTGAAATAATTTTATTCTAAAATGACTGAAAATATGCTTTTGATTTCTGATACTATACTATTATTTTTAGTGTTTTTTTCCTTAATTTTCTATGCACATGGGTAGAGAGTAGTTGCTCAAAAACTATCCTACTCTCATTGTTTCTTCATTTCATTATTGTATTGCATACAAATTTGTCATATTCAGAAGGAACAAAAATTGACCCATTTGCGTGAACAAAACATGGCATTCTCCTTAAGTATTATATCACTTTTATGTAAAGGGGTGACGATATTGTAAGATTTGGGCATCATAGTTATAGGTGTCAACTATTCAATTCTGGTGACTTAATGCAAAACTACCTACAGACAGCACATTAAAAAAATAGGTGTGTCTAGCTACCAATAAAACTTTCTTGATAACGTGATATGAAGTTGAATTTAGGCTTTTTTTTTTCAACTTACATCTCAATGGCAATCCCCTCCCTACTCCCCACTCCAGTCCCACCCTCCCACCCTCAACCCCCCTTCCTCTTCCCTTTTTATTTTTAAGTTTAAGATATATCTTATTTCCCCCAACAGCTCCCCCTTTCAGTCCAACAAAAGGCTCTTTCTCTTATAATAATAGATACAATACAAAATAACAGAGGTAATTAGGCCACAGTTATGAGGGTTATATGGCTTAGCATACATTCCCAATGTCCAGTCCATATGTATTTGGCACTTGACTTAAACATTCTACTATCTAACCATCTCCATGAGTTTAAAGTTCTATATCTAACTCAACATTCATACTAACTTGCAACACAATTTTAAAAGCATCTTCCTAGATCTATAACACTATCTTGACTCCTAAACAACTCAAAATTTAATTATGAGACTCTAGCTATCTATTCTTCAACCACCTCAGAGACCTGAGAGGGATAAATATATCTGATTTTATAGGAAGTACAGGCCCTGCAGCTTCCAAAACTAAGAAATGACATACCAGTGGCTGCCTGGACAGTTCCCATTTTCTCTCCATGCATTACAGCATAGATCTTCAGTCATTTGGCCTCGTTTCTCTGACAGACTTTGATTGTAGTGCAGGAGTTATGAAGGACTTGCCTACCCTGTCTTGGCAGAGCTAGGCTGTTGACTTACCTGCTTCCAGGTTTTGTCCTTTTCGGACAGCATTCTGTCTACAGTTGGAGCAAGAGAATTTTCCTACCAAGAGATAGGCTTGCGACTAATTCAATCATCTCCCACTGGAGATTCTTTGATGCTCATCTTCTACTTGGAGTAGAATAGGGGGTGCTGTCAGGAGTTGATATGTCTCGATATAAAAAAAAATTTAAACTTAAGAAAACATCTTTGAATGCCATATTCTGCAGATCTCTTGAGGTTTTTGAAGAGGCCCTATCTATCTCTTATACTAGGATAAGCAGATGTTGCTTGTCTCTTAGCAGCTTTATTTCTGATTAGTTTAGAAAATAACTATAATAGACTGTCATAGCACCTAACAAAATGACCAGCTTGCATGACTATTAGTTTGCATTTCTTAATTATCCTAAACAGTTTATGACAATTAGTAGCAAAATGCAGAAACTTCACATTTCATTTTTTTTTCTTTACCCCCTAACACTTCCATCCCATTTCGCTGGGGTGGGGTGTCCCTGTATAACAATTCCTCATCTCAGTTCAGAGGTCGTATGAGGGACAAGAGCCTCCTCATTCATTGGGGGTCTACGAGGCAGCTAAACTGGGTGAATTGGAAATAAAAAGAAGCTAACACTCCCAAGAGGAGCAGAAGGCAGGAGATCATCAAACTTAGGGCTGAAATCAACAACTTAGAAACAAAAAGAACTATACAAAGAATCAATGAAACCAAGAGTAGGTTCTTCGAGAAAATCAACAAAATAGACAGATCCTTAGCCAAATTAACTAAAAGGCAGAAGGAAAAATCCAAATCAACAAAATCAGAAATGAAAAGGGAGAAATAACAACAGACATTGAGGAAATCCAGAGAATATTTGGATCCTACTTTAAAAATCTATACTCCACCAAATTTGAAAACTTAAGTGAAATGGACAATTTTCTTGATAGATTCCACCTACTGAAGCTAAATCAAGATCAGATAAACAGATTAAACAGCCCTTTAACCCCTAAGGAAATAGAAACAGTCATTAAAAATCTCCCAACCAAAAAAGCCCAGGGCCAGATGGCTTTAGCACAGAATTCTACCGGACCTTCAAAGAGGAGCTAACACCAATACTCTTCAAAATCTTTCACCAAATAGAATCTGAAGGAACACTGCCAAACTCATTCTATGAAGCCACAGTCACCCTGACCCCTAAACCACACAAAGACCCAACAAAGAAAGAGAACTTCAGACCAATCTCCCTCATGAACATAGATGAATTTAGGCTTTTGATGAACATTTGTTTAACATTGCTCTAGAATAGGGATCACACTCATGGTGAAACATTTCATATGTGACTTTATTAATAGAGTTTAATTACCAAGACATGAGATACAGGAAGTGGAAACAGACATTAGGAACTTCAGGAGCTCTTCCAGTAGTAAGGAGGTATGCCTACAGAATAAGTACTCTACATAGATTCCCATCTATATAAATATAGAATATATTTCTAAAAAATATCATTACTGACACACATGAAAACAACTTATTTGTGTGTATTTATGTATCCTGTAGCTTTATGGATAATGCTTATTAAACCTAAGTATTTTATAATAGAGTTTATGGTGCCTTTTGACTGTAGAATTATGTCATTTGCAAATGTAGACAATTTCATTTTTTCTTTACTGTCGCGTCCCCCTCGACCAGCAAGGATGACGCAACTCACAAAAGCTCTTCTCCAGCAGTTTATTCAGGTCCCTTGAAAACAGTCTTCTGAATTCTGAATGAATGCCCGGGCAGACCCAACCCACAGGCTAAATACTAAATGAACAGCCAATCAAGTAAAGCCAAGTGGTGCTATCTTAGAGGCCCATGTATGCGGAAGCAAGCCAGATCAGCGGTCTTTGCCAAATATGAACTTATTATCATCGAGAGCGCTCACCGTCGGGCTGGTGGAAGGCGGAGACCGGCGCCATCTTTAGGGCGCGGCACATCGCAGCTCTCTACACTTTACTATTTTTAATACATATTTTTCTCTTGACATTTCTATGGTAAGATATAGGACAGTGTTTTGAGTAAGTGGACAGTGATATTTTGTCTTTGTTCTAAATTTTAGAAGAAATGTTTTCAGGTTTTCAAAATTTAGTATAATGTTGGCTATGGGAAGTTCTTCAAAATATTAAACACATTAGCACCATATCATCTAGCTGTTCTGCTATTGTCTTATATATACCAAAGAACCTATAACCTACCACAGAGATACTTGTATATATTTATTTATTGTTACACTATTTAAAACTTCAAGAAAATAGAACTAACCTGAATATTTACCAATAGAACAGTGGATAATAAAAATGTGGCCTATGGACACATGGGATTTTCTTCAAATGTCAAATGAAATTTACAGAAAAGTATAGAGAACTGGAAAGTGTTATTGAGTGATATGACCCATTTCAGAAAGACAGAAATAACACATTCACTTTCATATGGAGATCTTAATACTTGCATGTATGTTAGTATGGGGCTATGTAAATGGATATAATGTAGTGTACGTGTTGAATATATATGTGTGTAACCATGAGATACATGCACATGTGCTGGAGGTGGGGCAGTGAGGAGCATGTCCAGTGTCCTGCTCTAGTACTCTTCTCCTTATTCCTGGACACAGAGTTTATTATTCAACCTGAAGTTATGATAGCTGCCAGCAACCTCTACAACCCTTCCATCTCAACCTACCACTACAGTCTTCCACACTCAACATGGTTTCTAGAACCTAGGAATAGAAACTCTAATCTTCACACTATTATAGCAAGTTCTCTTACCCACTGAAGTATATCCCTAGCTCCTATACTTGGATTTCTTTAAATTATTATAAATCTCAGGCTACGTTAAACAATATATTCATTAAATTAATTTCCTATGTTAAATATTATAAAACTTTTATGTGTTTAGAAGTATATTGGTGATAGAAAATGTACTTGAACATATGCACTCAGAAAGGAAGTATTGTTTAAAAACAAAAAAAAAAAAAGCATGTCTCAGGCTGAACCTGTCCAGGGCATTTGGTCTCTAATGGTTATTCATTAAAGTTGATAGAAAAGATTAGGTGATAATGCAATACCTTTTATTGTTTCCTTCAGTTGAAAACTGCATACAAGGTGAATACAAGAATATTAATAGATAGACAAGATAATCAATCAATTCTCATCTCATACCAAATAAAGTTTATTACTCTGAATTCATAGTGCAGACTTATAGAATTGTATCATCTCAATGGTCTTCTTGATTGAGAATAAATGCTTCATTAAATTTAAATATAGCAACCTAATAACAATAGTAAAACTACTAAGAATAATGACAGACATTAAATGAGCACACAGCACACATATCATTCTTTTATACACTCAACTTCTAGATAAAATGCAAAGTCTAATATTATAGTAGCATTATAAATGCAAAAGGTTATGGGATTACAAAAGGACATAATGAAAGCCGTCTGAAGAACTACTTTAAATGTAGAAAAGAGATCTTGTTGATGGTTTCTGAAATTGGAAGTGTACAAGAAAATAGTAAGTATGATGCTTAGCTACTGGTCTTGACAATCAGGTAGATACTGAAGAACATTGTTAAAGGAGAAATGAAGGAAGATGAGAAGGGCATGTCTTTCCAAAGACATGAACATACTTGGTTTTTCAAAACAAGAAGTGGGAGTTTGAGTAATTTGAAATTATCTCTATTAAAGAGCTGGCTATTTGCATAGGTTTGTATTCTTCTTTCCTCCTGCTCCTCCTCTTCTTCGTCCTGCTCTTCTTTGTGTGTGTGTTTGTAATCTCTCTCTTTCTCTCTCTCTCTCTCTCTCTCTCTCTCTCTCTCTCTCTCTGCCCCATGAGTATGAGTGTGTGATAGAGGTATCAGACACAAATAGGCAGTGACCAATGGGTATTGTATTTATGAATGCATTAAAAACATTAGTTATTCAGGACACTCAATGTCTAACTCACATATTTTTTCTTATCTGAACTGAACTCTCAACCATTTTTGCTTTATTCATTTTTGAATAGCACTTTCAGGCATCAACTTCAAATACTAGACTTACACAACTCTTCTTTAACAGCCACCTTTGGCATTTAAGATTTTCACAGAACCCATGAAAGAAATCCTTTTAAGGGACTTCTCTTCTCTGCTAACATCAGAAGCCATTTTGTTAGTTTGGCCACCTGAATTCTTTTGAAATACATCAACATTCTCCTCAAACTTCTCTCCTTTAACTGCTACCTAGATTACTTTATACTTGGTTTTGTATTATGTATTTTTTAACTGAGAATAGAAATGTGCTTTTTAAAACATAAATTTGATCCAAAGTCAGGCACTGTAGTCAGAAACAGTGCCCGCCTGGAATTTTCTGAGAAGAGTAAAAAGGGTGGATGGAGATGGGGGAGGGAGAGGGAGTAACCCAGAGGAGAGGAGGGCCAGGAAGCTGCGATGGAGACATAAGGCAAATAAATATCCTAATCAATAAAAAATATGAATTTGACCCTGTAGATTTTCAACTTAAACATTTTGTGTATATGTATTAAATATCTCTTATGTGTCAATTTTATCATCTTTTGATTACCACTTTTTTCATTCAATAACCTATCTTCCTTTTCATATGTGTATACATATATATGTATGTATTAACATATGGTTAAAGAACTTTCCATATATACAAGTTGAATTACCCTGACTGAAAGAGGAAATTTTAAAAATAATAAAAAGAAGTTTACAGAAATAACAGGTTCTAAACATTTTGCAGAACTGACAGGTTTAAAATTATAAGATATAAAATTTTCTTTGGAATATAGAAAACAATATCAATTCAACAGTTTTATGTCAGTAGATATACTACAATAAATGAGACTCACATTTTCTCTTATACTTAAAAATTCCATTGCAAATTCACATTTCAAGTCAAGCATATGACTGGCCTAAGTTGGATGACAGACAAGGTTTTTGGCAAAAGAAAGACATGGAATTAACACTGTGCCTGACACATTCCACCAGAACAGACAGTCTGCAAAACCACATTAAGGCATAATTCCAAATGAATCTGTAACTTACAAAAGCTCAAATTAGAGAAGCTTCATCTATGCTCTCAAAATTTGTTTCTGCTGATGTTATGCCTGCAACAATTTGAATAAATTACTGATATCCAAGTTCCAGCTATTATATCAAATCTCAACCCAAATATAAACTCCCCCACAAAACTTGTCTTACCACATCTGACTTTTGTACATTTCTTGAGTGTTTATTTTATTTGTTTATTTTAACAAATAAGAATAAACACAGATTGTATTTAATAACTTATCTGCATGTTTTTTATTAAAGTTTAACAATCATTACTGTTACTGTTGATTTGTTCATCACACTAGGAATAATGTTTCTGATAACATACGTATCTGACATACAATGTCCAGATGAGCATATGGACGTTTTTTGCTATTATGAAAGTAAATGACTTGTGGACAAAAATATAGTAGTAGGACACTGCAGAAAAGAAAAAATGAGATAAGGAACCAAATTGTTCCAGAAAACAAACTACAATTCTACAAAGGATAAGAAGACTGCCCTGTTGGGAGAAAAATGAGTACAACAAAAACAGGGCAAGAGAAATAAACATACATTAAGAAATAAAATCTAATTCTTGAGAATCAGCTTCAGAGAATAATTGTGGAGGAAAAAAAAGAAGAAATAAACAAACAGAGAATTCCATTGTCCATTAATTACTAACTGGTTATCTGAGAAATGTCTATATAGAAAGGACAGTAGTCAGTTATGAATAGGAAAATGGAGGGTTTTGGATTAATAAAAAATAATATTAGACATGGAAAAATATAACAAGCATTTTGAAATGATTAACTTTAGTATTTTTTGTAGAGTTTAAAGTTCACAAGAAAAGTAGAATAATATGAAAAAATTTCCAACATACTTCACTAATGGTCAACCAAAATACCTGGTTTCTAGTATGCTATTACTGTGTCACCTGTTCACAAAATTATAATGACAAGCACACATTTCTCCATCAGATAAACACACACATACACATACACATATATAAAATAAATAGGCATTCTGCCTATTTTCCTTATTTGTTGTTCTGTCTTCAGTTGTACCTTTTCCAGAGGTCAAAGACTTGGAACCAAACAGTATATGACTATTTGTTTCATTTAGTAATTTGTCTTTGGGATCGTTTAATGCTTTTCAAGGACTGATATCTCCTTTTTCTCACTTAAGTGAACTTGCACTGTTGTCTGTGTAGCTGATCTGCCTGCCCATTCTCTTTCTGAAGGGCATCTAACTTGCTTCTGAGTTTCATGATTTAAATCATCCTGGTTATGCATCTGTGTGCACGTTTATGTGCAGACAAATGGGTTTGATATCTTTATGTAAATGGAGTATTTTTGCTTAACAAAAATACCGAACTATATTCCAAAGTGACCGTAGCATTCCATATCAACAAGGGTAAATAACGATAATGCTAGTTCCTACAGGTTGTCACCAGTATTGACAGGGTTTCAAACTTCAGCCCCTTTAACTAATCATGTCACTGTCTTCTTAATTTGCATTTTACTGATTATGTATGGAACAGGGTGTCATTGTCTATGATTATTTGTAATTTGTACAATCTCACTTTTAATGAGTCTCTCAGGGTAGTTTTCTCATTTTCAAATCAGGTCATTGGTTTTCTTACTGTTAAACTTTTAGATATTTAACATTAAACCAACAGAATTAAGTCTGATTAGATACATAATGAATTCTTCAGATGCTCAGGGCAAAAGAGCATTTTCATAAATAAATATATAATAAATAATAATCATGCCTTATTTATATAATCAGATATTGACCATAAATATTTTATGGCATTCATCTGCCTACAGTCATAAAACAAATCAAATTTATCCAGTATAATTCTAGATGAACTTCAAAATGATGCAAAATAAATATGCATGTAATGTCAGAGCTATATTAATTGCATTCAATAGAGACAGGATTGCTTAATAGAAAAATATTTTTAATTAAATTTCTTATTAAGGTAATTTAGATACATGAAACTTTAAGGAATGATAAGAAAATATTCTTTGTATGTATTATAACATTTCAAGTCGTGGTGTCATTTTGTGATGGGACAACTGTCACAGGCATCTTAATCTATTTTATTCAGCTTTTTTTTCATTTTATTTGTGGTTTTATGTGCATGTCAATATTAAGTTATACATAATTTTTATGTTTTTCGAATCATGCCTTTACAACCAAGGTTCAGAAAAATTTCCACATTATGCACACCAGGTGTTTTTTTTTTTTTAATAAGATTATGTGAAGTATTTTGTACTTCTACTCTTAGAAAGTATGTATTTTAAAAAAACACTATTTTCTCCAGTGACATTACAAAATGTGCCTGTCATACACTGAATATTTAATTTTTTTCAAAATTTAAACACTAGCGACAGCTGATGAGCTGTGGCACCTGACATCTTTATTTTATTTCATTCAGAGAGGTGTAGCCATCAACTAGTTACGACAACTTGTTAGTGAGACCAATTTCCAACAGAAACCAAGGCAGGTTTCAGAATCAAGTTAAGAGGGTGAGATGGAGCTCAACAGTTCATGTACTCAATTGATTTCTGGTTATAAGCATTCCCAGATTTATCTCTGCTTAACTGGAAAAAAAAAAAAAAAAACAACCAAACAAACAAAATATCCTGTAGTCTCTGAGAAAGTGTTTTCTATGGGAAAGACTGCCATTCTCAAACCTCCATATGAATATTCCAACACAGCTAATTAATTTGCACTGTTTACAATGTATCTTAAATATGTGCAATGGTTTGAATGGTAATGCTCATTATATGGTCTAGTATTTGAATTCATGGCCAGCACTTGGTGTCACTTTTGGGGGAGATTTTAGGAAATGCAGCTTAACAAGAGGAAGTCCATCAGTGGGGTGTGATTGGCTTTAAGGATTTAAAGTCTCACCCTAATTAAAGTTTGCTGTCTTTGCTTCTTTGTGGTTGAAGAAGTGAGCTCTTAGCTTCCTGTTTCGGCCATCATGTTTTCCCGTTGCTGCTGCTGCCTTGCATTCCCACCCTACTGGACTCTTATCCTTCTGGATCCAACTTCATAATTAGCTCTCTCTTCCATTAGCTTACTTAGTCATAGTGTTTTATCACAACAGCAAAAAAAATAAGTAGAGAAGCTGGTTCCAGAAAGTGAGCTATTGCCATGAAAAACATGATCATGCTGTTTTTTTGGGGTTGTTTGTTTGTTTGCTTGTTTGTTTATTTGTTTGTTTGAGGAATGTGGAAGCATTTGGAAACGTGGACTATAACCATAATTTAATGTTGTAAGCAGGGATCAGTGGGATGCTCTATGAGAATCCTGGAACATTGTAGTATTCAGTGTAATGTTAACTCAGAGGGTTTAAGAGAAGAGTCAGAGTTTTAACAGCAAGTGATTTAGATGCTATTCTTGTGATTTTCCACAAAGAATCTGGCATTATTCTGGCCATGACCTGAAGATTATCTTGAGGCTAAATTTCAAAGAATTGAGTTAATTTGTTTGTCAAAGTAAATTTCAAGACTATGTAATGTTGACTGTGTTGTGTATTTGTGACTGATACATAGATAGGTATACATGGAAAAAGAGGAAATGTGGCAAAAAAGAAATACAAAAATGTACTTTGTTGAGAAACAGAGTACTATGAAGCTTAATGGTACAGCTAAGAAATGTGTTGAAAGACAGGCTATAATTTTTAAAAAGATTGTTCTGCATTGGAATTAAGGAAAGAATTTCCTATGGCAAGAGCCCTTCAGCTAAGCTTCCAACTTAGAAAATAGAGCCTTGGGGATTAAATTTTTTGCTAGAAAGTAACAACAAGAAAAGTCTGATGCTAATGTGGTTCAAGGGACCAGAGTCTTTTCCAACCTCTCTGCCAAACTATCCAGCATCATTCATGTGCTTCTGGCTTTAGAGGAATGATGCTGTTAAAGAGAAAGGGTAAATAATTCTTCCTCTGTGGTTTCAGAGAGTTGCTGGGGCATGGCAGTTAGTAATAGAAAATCCCTGCTTAGAAGTTCTGGGACAGGAAGAGATCCTGAGAATCCATTGCTTGAAGATGAAAAGAAGGATGAGGAGGAGGAGGAGGAGGAGGAGGAGGAGGAGGAGGAGGAGGAGGAGGAGGAGAAGAAGAAGAAGAAGAAGAAGAAGAAGAAGAAGAAGAAGAAGTCTGAGTTCCAGTGAAGATCTCATGAAGCTAAGGATTCCAGAGACATGAGACATCTACCAAGGAGAATTACACACAGGGAGTGGAACCAGTCCAATAGGAAGATATATGCTTCAAACAGCAAAGCTACGAAGACTGAACCATTTAAGCCCCACAATAGATCTGCAGAATTTGGTGTTTGCTCTGATCTGTTCAATCTTTCTTTGGTGCAGCTCCTTATGTACCCATTCTGTGTCATAATATGTTAGAAGTATGTAATTTGGCTTAGGTTTCATAAAGAGGGACAGTTAAGAAATCACATTGAACCTCAAAAGTCACTTCTAGTTTAGAAACAGTATTGAAACTGAGAAAGAACATGGGGCTTAGTATGGTGAATTAAATGCATGTTGCCTCATAGGGGCATTAGTTTGTGGACAACATGGAGTAGAATGTGGTGGCATGATTAAGAAAGTCTCCCATGGGTTCCCATATTTGAACACTAGGTTCCCAGTTGATGGTGTTATTTGGGGAGGTTCAAAGATACGATTCTTTTGGAGGAAGTATCACACTAGTATAAGCTTTGAGAACTTGAAGCTTTGCCCTACCTCCAGTTCTTTCTGCGTCATGCTTTTATTTGAAGATATGGACTCTCAGCTTCCTGTTTCTGCTGCCATGTTTCCTTCTTGCTGTCATGCTTTCCTTCCATGATATACTTTTATTCCTCGGGAACAGTGGCTCCAATTAACTCTGCCATCTCTACACTGATTTTAGTCATGATATTTTATGACAGTAGCAAAAGAGTAACGGAAGCAGTATGTGAGTAGCTATAATGTATTTAGGTAGAGAAAATGTCACTGGGGTGAACTTAGGGGTTTCAAAAGCCCATGCCATTGACTGACTCTCTCTCTCTCTCTCTCTCTCTCTCTCTCTCTCTCTCTCTCTCTCTCCACTTTGTAGATAAGGCTGCTTCCTGCCAGTCTACTACCATGCTCCCTGCCATATGGTCTAATACTTTAACCCTCTGAAGATGTAAACCTCTCAAGACACACTTTCTTCTATAAATTGCCTTGGTCATGGTGTCTTTTCACAGCGACAGAGAAGAAATTAAGATAGATAGACTTATTTAATAATGAACCTGATATCGTGTCTACAAATTACACTGATAGCATTCACAGAAAATACAATGCA
This sequence comes from Lophiomys imhausi, assembly GCA_907164525.1. Lineage (NCBI taxonomy): Eukaryota > Metazoa > Chordata > Mammalia > Rodentia > Muridae > Lophiomys > Lophiomys imhausi. The sequence continues at coordinate 19,944,883 of CAJQZJ010001638.1, read as the reverse complement.
TGTGTTAATATGTGAGTCCACTGTGAACATGCATATGTGTACAAGCGGGAAATAGTAATGTAACTGTTATAAAATAAAACTATTTAGAAAATCTAAATTCTTTTTACACCTGATACAAGTTTAAAATATTCCTTGAATTGCCTATGAATATATGTTGTTGATATACAGGGAGAAACAAGGTAGAATATACATCTCTCTTAGGGAACAGACAAGCATGAAATCAAAAGTATGAACTATGAGCAGGTGAAACAGAGATTAATTGACCTGAAGTGGCCCTGAGTATGATCTCTGCCTATGACACTGCCACCAATCCTCTGATATCCTATATTTTGCCTGGACTGCTACAATTGTCTTCTAAGAGGTATTCCTGTTGCCAAATCCAATATACTCTCTATTAATTTTCTTAAATAATTATATCACAGAAATTGTCCTCTGTCTGCTCACACTTGCTCTATATGTAAGTCAGAAATAAAGTCTTACTAAGCAAAAGACATATGAAAACAGAGGCTCTAGCGAACTGGTAGAGGGATTTGTGTATTTATTAAATACATAAAATGAGCAATCATTTATGGATATATGCGCATATTCTTAAAGAACATCACAACAAATATTTGCATTCATACTGTGTTAAATTAACAAAAAATAAAGTTATATGAAGATTAAACACTAGTGAGGTGGCTTAGCAGGACTCATATGCAGACTACAAGTAAATCCCAAAAGTTGTCTTCTGATTTCCACATATACATCTTTGAAAGTATGTGTTAACTCTCTGCGCCTACACACATACATACACACACACATGCATATATATATATATATATATATATATACAAACATACAAAAAATACACATAGTAAATAAATGAATAAGGTTGCTAATATATTTTAAAATGTGTAGATCACTTTAAGACCTATATTTTTATTTTGTTTCTCATAGAAAATAAAAGTCTTAGAATAGTTCTTTCATATTGATATTATTGTTTATTTGTTATGCTACTGTAAGCTACATGTTAAATGGTGAGATATATAGGAATAGATATGCTGAACAGAATATTGTAAAGAACATTTTTCAACCATCACAATTCACTAATATTTGAAAGATCAGATTCCTAATACCCATGTCAAATCCATTCCTCTTCCTCTCTTTCTTTCTCTTTCTCTTCCTCTCTCTCTTTCTCTCTCTCCTCTCTTCTCTCTCTCTCTCTCTCTCTCTCTTCTGAAAATACAATGCAAGGTCAAGCATTCTAACACTGACATATATCTCCAGCCACAGAGAACTATTTGAATTTTCAAAACATTTATGCTACTAGAGTATGTCTACCGGGACAGCAACTAGAATTGGATTATGTAAAGGCATGGTTTTTAATTTTTTAATTTTTTTTTAATTTTTTTTTTTTTGGTTTTTCGAGACAGGGTTTCTCTGTGTAACAGCCCTGGCTGTCCTGGACTCACTTTGTAGACCAGGCTGGCCACGAACTCACAGAGATCCGCCTGCCTCTGCCTCCCGAGTGCTGGGACTAAAGTCGTGCGCCACCACCGCCCGGCTATAAAGGCACGGTTTTAATGAAATTCCTATGAAGTATCTTTTATCAGCTGGTATATGCTGTAAGAATACATGATATAGTTTTCTGTCTCTCATATCTTCCCAAAGCAAAAATTATGATAATAATATCGGGTTCATTTGTAAGAGATGCAATATATACCAAATTCTGGGCTGAGTTGTGTTTTTGTGTCTATGGGTTCTGGGTATTGGATCTAGAGTTTGCATCTACTACCCAAGTTACTCTACCATGAGCTATATCCTTTTCTAAAAATATTGTTATTCTGAGAGAGAATCTGACAAAATGTATTAAGTTACTCAGGCTTAGTTCCAATTCACTCTTCAGCTCAGGTTGGCATTGAGCCTTAGATTCGTCTAACTCAGCCCTTAAGAATCTGGTACTACAAGCTTGTACCACCAGGCATGGGTTTCTAGGATATAGACTTAGTTTTTAATGTGAAGTCTCTTATTCTGAATTCTCAGAAGCACCACTGAATAGAATACTCTAAGGAAACTGAACTTAAGTAACATTAAAGTATTTGGCTGGTTTCACAGTAATAAATGGTAGAAAAGAATAAGAATCAGAGAGGTCATCACTAGAATTTTGCTGTTAGCTACTTTGCCAATTTTGCCTTCCTTTGGACAGATTGATACATTTTTATAGCAGACTTTAAGCCTTTCTTTACTAGCACAAAATTCCACAGTGATTCAGGTATTTCATCTATGCTCAGTGTTTGATTTTCAGCTTTCTATAACTAATTGTAAACTCAGGCATCAGATGAAGATTAAATTTTAGAGTCTTTAGCCTTAATTCCTGAAAATACAGTCCAATTTTATTAAAATACTGTTGTTGACTTAGAGAAATGTATCATAATTCAAAATGCAGCAATAGGTTTGTGTTCATGCATAATTTCCCTATAGAATGAGAATTGTTTTACCAATTAATAATTTTAAATGTTAAGCATCTCGATATATGTATCATTTACACTTCTTGTACTATTTTAAGAACAAGTATAGTTAAATTGGACAGAAATAGTCCTTTTTATAGAGCATCAGGATCTATTCAGTATTATAATCAGAATTTTTTTCCTGCATATACTACCAATTATAAAGTGCACATCATTATTCCCCAGCTTCCAATGGTATATTCAAATGGCTAGTTAGGCTCAGTTTCAGAACTTTTGCCTCTGCCCCGAGACTCTCTTCTTCCGGGGCATTCCCTTTCTATCACTCCATTACAGTGTTCAAAGACTAAAGCATAATAAAAAGAAAAATGCTTCTAATTTTCATTAGTTACATGCTTACTAGTTCTTGAGCTCAGTTAAAAACTAAAGTCACTTCCAAACTGCCACTGTGCACTTTGTGGCTGTACTGCTGCTATGGATGGCTTCTTTAAAATTATTATTATGCTAGTGTTAATCACGGTTTTATTGTTTGTAAAAAGTTCATTACTAACGGGTGTTTAATGGTTATCTGCGAGCATTTTAAAATGGCACAGTGGTAATCAGGCCTCGAAGGACTGTGCCTACCTAAGGTTAGCTGAAAAACACAACAGCCTAATTAGCATCCCAAATCACCACCCAGCCATCTGTTATCTCTAGGCAAAGCAGAAGAAAATGCAAATGACTAGGAGATAAGAGCTTTGTATGAGGAGTCCATATTTTGTTGCCTACCCCCACCCAGCGTTTGTATTGGCACTGATGCCACTGAGGAGAAGAGGCTTCTTTGCTGTCATTCCTGTATTGTTGAGAAGTGCCTGATGAAAAACGTCAGAGAGGAAAGAGCTACAGAATCACAGCACATACACACCACATCAGTCTGCTAGCAAACATCAAAAGGAGGATGCAAAGCAGGTGGACCCACAGAACTTCACACGTGAGAGCTACTTAGCTGACACCTTATACTGATGTAAGCTTGTTATTAAAACGGAACAGTTGTAAACAACATATTTTGTTGCCAGATTTAAAAATTACACAGCTATAATCTTAGCACTAGCAACATACTTATCTTTCACACAATTCAGTTTATATAAAAGTAATTTTCGCTTTGCTATTAACCGAGTGAATGGTATTTCATGATCTGGCCTTTTGAAGAAATTAGTTTTGCTTCCCCCCCCCCCCCACCTGCCCACACACATACTATCCACTCTTCCTTCAGAAATTTCCTAAAACCACAAAGATATCTAAACATTATCATATGATAATGAGGAAACAGAAATGTAAGGTAGAGAGCTATATTAAAAAGAGGTTACAATGACTTGATTAAATAGACTTTTCACTTGCCTTATTTTTTTTCTAGTCTCCTTTCCCACTAACGCAGCCTCTTTGAATACCAAAACATTTTATAAGCATCCTATAGTACCTGGAAACATGTAGGAAAGAGGTCCATCACCAATATAAATCAGTCAATTTGTGCAAAGTTAAAATATTGCAGGTATTGTGAAGGTTATACTATCTAAAAACTAATGTACCTACCTATATTCCTTCAGAAAACACATGACCATTACTGCATAATTGAAATGGGACAGAGTTCACATGGATTTTTGTTTTAAAATATTGATGTATAATAGATGTAGATAATAAGACCTAACTGGTAAAAGTTTGATACTTTCATCAGTTTTGAATATTAATTTTAATATTAAGTTTATATTTTACTAAAATAGCACTTACTCCCTGTCACTGTTTAAATGTTGCATGTGCAAATGTGTATGTAGGTGCACATACATGTATGTGTGCATGTAAAGGGCAGAGGTGACACGCAGTGACCTCTTTGATTGCTTTCCATCTCATATTTAATGCAGGCTTTCTCACTAATACTGAAGCTCAGTGATTATTTAGAAACTCTGGCTAATGAGTTCCAAGAACCCTCCTGGTTCAACCTTCTCTGCTCTGGGAGGTGCAAGTCTCTACAAGGCTGTATTATATGTGCTGGATATAAAAATTCAGGCAGTCAGACTTGGTCAGAGAATACTTTACTGAGACAACTTCCCAGGCTTGGGTTACTCATTCTTATTTGTACTATTTTCAAGTAGGATAGCATATCACACAGAATATAATAAAATGCTTTTAGAAATACTATGCATTTCTGCCTCATTCAGTAAATAAAGATTATCAAGTGCCTTATATCTCCTAAAAAAACATGGCATATATAATCTCATCCTGTAATATCTACCATCGGTAAAAGCTGTTAAACAAAATTAAGGAAAGGAAGTAGCAGGGAGCACTAAGCATATATACCACATATAAATATTCTTGTTCTGAAAATGCATAACATAATTTTAAGGGTAAGTGGATGGAGAGCTGAACTGTTTAAGATGGACTTCAACAGCTAATGAGATGAGGGGACATATACCAGAGGACATTATTTTCACCTACAGTGTGATTGTAGACCATGATTTTATTAACTCTGGTATATTTTACATGCCACTAGGTATATTGTGGAACAGATAGACAATGTTGCTGATAAATCTGGTGTAAGGAATCCATGCTTTGCTATACAGAGATTATATGCATTTGGAGGGACTGGGCACAGTAGAAAATGAGTCAAATGAATGGGGTTGAGATGATTTAGTTATATGTAATAAATGGAATCGACTCTCATTTGCATCATAATCTTTCTATTTCAAACAAGTTTTATCTCAATTATTTATTAGGGTGTCTGAGCAGGTATGAGTGTGTATTGTGAAAGCAAGTAAATTACTCAGTATGTATGTGAGGTCAGAGGACAATTTACATGAGTGGGTTTTCTCCTTCTACCCTGTGGGTCCTGGGGATTGAACTCAGGTCATCAGGTTTTGCAGAAAACAAATTTACTAACCAAGTCATCTTGCCTGCACTGGACATTTTAATTATACAAGCTTCTATGGTATTTTTTTCTTTGTATGTAAAACTATGTTTATAAATTACACATTTTAGTACAATTAATTAGTAAATTGTAATAAATGTCATATTTCATTTCCTCCAGACCCAGGGTTAGTCATGATTATCTTTCTCTCAGTGTATGACAGGTTGTATTCTCATTGCTTATTAGTACTCCAATGGATGTACCGACATGCTAAATTTGCATCAACATTTTAACAAGGCTGTGGATAGGGGTCATCAAAATATTTTTCTTTTTTTTTTCTGTGTGCTATCTTTTTTTGGTTATGTTTTATTATTTTTTATACTTTATTTTTTTATTTCTTCAAGTTACATCTCAGTCACAATCCCTTCCCTACTCCTCCTTCTTGTCCCCCACCCTTCCACCCTCTTCCCCCCAACAGCTCCCCCTTTCAGTCCAAAATATTTTTCTTAATTGGAACACAATTTACCTACAAAAATAAGCAAAAGGGTTTGATACAATGTTAAAAATATAATAATAACTTTTATGCTAAAATTTTCAAGGTGATTTGAAAATATATAAAAAGAGAACTTTTGTGAAAAAGTTGAACTCAGTTTAAAGAAAAGTAATGAAGCAACATTTGATACAACTAGAATAAAGTGACATCACAAACAAAAATTTTAGATTTCAAAAACATGTTTTAGATAGTTTCAGAACTCATTACAAATTATTGAAAAAAATGTTAAAATGTTAAATAAATGCTTCTAGGAAAATTCTTAACTCAAGGATAACCAGATGTCCTTCTTAAATGTTTATACAACACACAGTACAAAATAAAGACTTAAATATGGTATTCCCTGAGAAATAGAAGGAGTGATATAAATGTTTTGTTAAGTTCTGAACACACAGCTAGTCCCAATTCCCAGCACCTGTGAGCAGCCATGAACATCAGTAATTACTTCCTTTCATTGTAAAGGCACGCTTGTCTGATATAGGCTGAGTGTAACATTTGAAAAGCCTAAGAGAGGAAAACAAAGGGAATATGGACTTCAATAGATGTTTGTAATTCTTCTCTAATTAAAGACACTATGCTAGAGACTTAATCTCAACTTCTGTGAAGAAGAAAGATAAGTATGACAGAAAAGCATCCTGGTGTGAAAGCAAATGTTCACGCAAGCATTGGGAAATGGCTGCTAACATTCACTCGTGGTGTCAAAAACATTAAAAGGGATGGTGGCAGCCTGCAGCAAACAGAGAGGTCTGTCTTTTACTCAGGAGACTGAGTAGTTATTACTCAGCTCCCATTAATTGCGTTATAAGTATGTTGACCATGTTTTCAGATCCTCAGGCAATTTAAATGATTCTAGACATCTGTTTTTGTTTGTGTTTTAATTTGTCAAATTAGCCTTTGTTAATGTTGTTCTTGTGCTTTAATATTATGCCAGTCAGAGGAGTATCTTCCAATATACATCTCCCTACACATTAATTTTTAAAGCAATTGTGCTTTTATAAACTGTATTCTGTGAATATGCTTACATACCCATTAGAGAGGTTCTTTGGCATTGTTGAAACCTATGTACCTTAATACATCTATTTATGACACTTTTCTGTGTTGATGGAAGGTCTAATACCTTGCTTCTGATAGGCTTTCCTCTGGTTACGTTCTCTTCTGAGACATTCTTTTGATTGGTTAATAAAAGTCACTGATGGTCAATTACCTGGGCAGAATGAGTATAGGAAGGTGAGACTTCCTGAGACAGAAATAGGAACCCTGAGTTTTATACAGAGGAATCTCTCTTTTTGCCTGGAGACCTGGAAGCAGACAGAGATGTTTGAGAGCTCTGGAAGGTAGCAACAAATAACATGAGTGTTTGGGATTAAATGGTCCAGGTTAACTTAGGTTAGCTAGTTGAGAGTCTGCCCAGCTAAGGGCTAAGCCTTGAAACCTAAAAGGTCTTGGTGTATTTAATTACTGGGGAAAGGACTGTGGTGGCTTATAGGCCACCTGTCCAAGCAATCCAGGGCCAATGACTTCTCGCTGAACCCCAGCGACTGTCCCTCCAGGCCACCAGCAATTCTTGTTGTCTCATATAATAGTGTATAGTTCTTAATAAGTATCCAGCAGCTACACTGACAGCTTTGCTGCCAGACCACATTGCCAAGCTGTCCCTCTAGACTGACAGACTTCTAAGGCAAGTCAAGCCTGCTGATCTCCCTCCAGGCTGCTGGTTTTTCTGCCTGCCTAATATAAGAGCTTATAGTTATTAATGAAGATATTAGTTAATAAAAGTTAGGTTGTAGGTGATGAAGGCCACCCTTGATCCAAGGCTTTTTCCTCAAGATGGGTCAGGCTGTCAGTTAAGGCAGGTCAGGTCTGCCAACTTCCTGCCAGCCCACTAACCAACCTTTAGTCTAATCTTATAGTTTATACTTATTAATAAATACAATTGATAATTAACTTGCACTTTCAGGTGGATTTCAATGTGGTAAGACATTATGGGTAATTTGGTTTTCAAAACTATAGAAGAAGTTGTAGGTTTCGAAACTATGACACCAGTTGTTGACAAAATGACAATGTTTACTGCTGACTTCTATTCTGTTTTTCAGTCAGACTGAATGTTTTGTGGTGGTTTTTTTTTTTCTTTTATTGGTTCATTATAAGGAAGAAGCTTGCTACCCTATTAAAAAGTGATGAGGAGGTTAAGAAAAATCAGCCAAGGCAGGTGACTGGAACTGGAAAAATGCCACATTCTTTCCTAGCTAGGTCTTCATAGCCACTGTGTGCACTAGTATAAGAGACCAGGTAAGTAATAGTGTTAATGTGAAGCCAGGTATGCCCCCAAAGGAGCTGCTTGGTACTACACAATCACCATCAGCTTTCGCATTTATATTTCAATTTAGGTATGGTGATAATGGTCAATTCAATCAGAAGTTAAGATCACGTCCAATAGACATATTGGATTTAAAGCAATTTAAGGAGTCCATTATCTCTTAAGGAGTGTATTCATCATTTGTTAAGCAAATGTTAAATAATTGGGTTATACAAAAATAGAGTTATCCCTCAGGTTTGGAAGGGACTGATATCAGCTGTGCTACAAAGTAGCCAGTAATTACAATGGTTGTCATGATGGAGACATGAAGCCACAAAATTGAAAAACAAAATATGGCAAGGGGAATAAATGTCACAACCAACCAAATACATGGTGAGAGACATTGTGTTGACATATGGGTACAGACTCAATTTGAAGATGTTGTGATAGAACAATGCCATGTCACATCTGAGAGCTTGGGATATGGTTGTTGAGGCTGAGAAAGGTTTACTTCATTTACTATGATAATAAAGGTCATCAGGAAACCTTCTCAGACTTTATAGGGAGATTGACTTTAGCTGTGGAGAGAGGGATAGAAAACCCTGATTCTAGACAGAATTTGATAAATGCCTTAGCATATGAAAATGCAAATGCTGAATGTCAAAGGACAATTAGACCATTGTTAGCTCGAGGAGGCCCAATAGATGACTGGATAAGAGAAACAACTGATATTGGTTTTCAGGAGCATGAAGCTAATATCATAGCACAAGCTGTTGCTATAGGTCTTAATCAGTACTTTAAAAATGGTGAACTTGGTTATTTCCAAAGATATTGTAAGACTGAAACCTCCAGAACTCAAAATGACAGGTTCTTGGACTCTGCAGAACATGGCTGTAAAAAGGAACAAATGGTTTCTAACAACAATAGAAGGTCAAGTCTCCAGGATTTTGTACTCATTGTGGTAAAGGTAAACACTGGTCCTGGGATTGTAGAGCTAAAATGGATGTCAGAGGTAACCCCTTGCAAGGAAATGAGGGGAGAGGTCTACCATTTCAAGGCACCACAGCAAAATCTATGAACCATCATCCATCAGCCAGCCAGAGGGAAATGAGCAGTCAGGAGGAAGAACAAAATTAACTATTTCCAACCTTTTGCATGCTACTAAAGGCAGTGCAGCTTTATATCTGGTCACAGATGAATCTACTACATTAATCAAAACAGATGAATGTTATAAGTTAACCACTGGTGTTTATGGTCCTTTACCATCAGGGTAATCCACTTTGAAAAAAGTGGATTAACTTCTCAAGCAAGGATTTATTGTGCATACAGGTATAACAGATTGAGATTGCAAGGAAGAAATTAAAATTATGGTATCAGTAAAGAAATAGATGAAAATTAACACTGGGGATAGAATTGCTCAGTTGCTGTTGTTACCTTACCTTAAAGGCAAGGCTGCTCCAATAAAAAGAAAAGGAACATTTGAGAGTACTGAAAAACTTGTATATTGGCAAACAATAGTGAATGATAAGAGACCAAAATTAAAAATACAAACGAATGGTATTGAAATAGAAGGATTGCTTGACACAGAGGCTGATGTCACTACACTCTAACAGGAGTCTTGGAATCCAAACTGGCCATTTCAAAAGGTTTCTACACATTTTATAGGAATTGGTAAATTATCACATATTAAGCGAAGTGTAGGATGGCTTAGCTGTGTGGGACCAGAAGGGCAAACAGGGAAGTTGAGACCTTATGTGGCTCATGTACCCATAAATTTATGGGGAAGGATCTCTTACAACAATGGGGTACTCAAATTAATATTCCTGAAATGCCAGTAATAACAAATGATGAAATTATGGATAGTTCTTGGGAAGGTATTGATATAGGTACTCAATAGCAATCACAAATATCTAATCTCCAAACACAGGACACCCTAGCATTGAATTTATGGATGCTTTTGGGGAAGATATTGATATGAGTATTCAAGAGCATTCACAAGCTGTGTTCGGTGTTCAAACACAGGACACCTCAGGTATTGAGTTTCCAAATTCATAATAGGGGCTACTGCTGAAATTCTAACAGTCTTACCCTTGAAATGGCCATCAAATACACTGGTTTAGCAAGAGCAGTGGCCCATAACAAAGGAAAAATTGGAGGCTCTTGAGCAATTGGTAAAAGAACAGCTGGAGGCTCCTCATATAGAAGAGTCTACCAGCCCATGGAATTCTCCTGTGTTTGTAGTAAAAAAGAAATCAGGAAAATGGAGAATGGTAACAGATTAAAGAGTTTCAAATAGAGTAATTCAACCTATGGGTATAACCAAACTCCATTACCTGCTGGTAGTAGCCCTAGAGGAACTAAAAAGAATGAAATTTGGCAAATGGATGTTTTTCATTTTGCAGAATTTGGAAAACAAAGGTATGTACATCATACCATTGATAAATACTCAGGGTTTCAATGGGCAACTGATTTAAGTACTGAAAAAGCTGATTGTGTTATTTCAAATTTATTAGAAATAATGGCATGTATGGATGTACCTGCACAAATTAAGACTGATAATGCTCCTGCATATGTATCTAATAAAGAAACAATTCTTTGCATATTATAATATAAAGCATTTTATTGTCTTACCACACAATCCTACAGGACAAGCAATTGCAGAAAGAGCTCATCATACCTTAAAGCAAATGGTTTTTAAACAAAAGGGGAAATCAAAGAATCCCAGGAATAGATTACACAAAGCTTTGCTAATATTGAATTTCTTAAATGTTGGTGAAAAAGTTACCACTACAGCTGATAGACATTGGGTTATACAAAAAAACTGAGGAATTAAATCAACCAATATATTATAAGGATATTTTAACTTTAGAGTGGAAACCTGTAATAGTTTTAAAATGGGGACGTGGTTATTCCTATGTGTCTACAGGGAATGAAAAAAATGTGGTTACTGACAAAACTTATAAAGATTAGATCTGATGAGGGAGAACCTCCTACTAGCTCAGACATGAATGTCTTCACATAGTAAGAGTTTTTTTTTTTTTCAATTAACTATCTGGTGTTCATGATATTCCAATCTTTCATCTGGAATAGATGGAGTTTATGCTTTAACTGGACTTACAAAGTTGTCCTATCCCTTTTGCTTGCACAAATTTAGAGCAAAAATTTACTTTCAAATCCAAAGACTGAATGACAATAATGACAAGACAAATAGTCCAGAAGGTTCCGCTTGGCATACTGCTTCAATCACTGTTTTCTTAAAAAACTTTTCATGAAAATCATTTTTAAAAGGGCTAGCCCAAAAATGTTCGATCATACAGAGGCTGGACAACAAAAGCTATAGCTTCCTTTCCTGGGAATTGGCCAATATCTCAATTTTTAAAGGGTACCCAAAAGTATTTACACCTCCATTCCCAAGAGATAGGGTGGAAGTTTTTTGTTGTGTGGTATGTTATGTGTCGTGATTATTTTGATGAATGGATGCATGATATGCGTTGTGAAAAAATAAGGCTTGGATTCAGGAATTTTCTTCTTTCCCTCACTCTATCCTTTGTCTCTTTTATTACTAAAAGCTTAAGATTATTTTGTTATAATACATATTGATAGAAAGTTAAGATTATTTTGTTTATATTTCATATAAATTAATATATTTTTATTTTTTAATTATTAATATATAATGTTGAGATATATTTAGTTTCAATTTTTCAAGATTTAATTTGAAAGATAAGACTTTTTTTATTGCCAAAAAAATCTATTTTCCCTAAGAAAGATATTACATCCAAAAAAAAGAATATGCTAGAGTCAGGGTAAAGGCAGGGTTCTGTTCTTATCATTCCAGGAGAATAAAAGCTTCCAACCAAGGAATCTGGAGAACAATGAACAAATGGAAACTCAGAAGAAAAAGAGATCAGACACCAAAGAAGACAAGACAAGTAGCCCAAATGATCGAGTCTCACAGACTGTTCCAGTCAGGACTTCAAAAAGCCCTGAACTTTCCCACCCAAGTCTGGTGGACTACAAACTGCTCAGGACATTCAAATTGCTGAGCACATAGAGACTGAACAACAAATGTTACTATTAACTTGCTTATCCATTTTTCCTATTTTATTTGGGCCCCCCAAACATATTTCCTGCATCCCAAATCACCAGGAAGCAATTTTAAGAGAGCGACACCCTATTCCCAAAAAGTAAGGTGGATGATTCTTTGGTCATTTAATGAGTTATAGATGTTGTTTAGGGTGTTGGTTACAAGTTGTTAAATGGTCTTCTTAAGCAAGATATAGGAGGTTAGACTCAAGGATGTCTCTTTTTCTTTTCTCTATCCTTCCTTCTCTCTTATATAGGGAAAAATACTTAAAAAAAAGAGGGGGAATATAGGTATGTAATATAGAAATGATAAGATGAAAGGATAGATTATTGAATCTACTCCTATATATCCTAGTATATTGACACAAAATTAAGGCTATATTTTTGATAGGTATTGTACTTATATAGTTCTTTAAAATGCAATGTGAAGTTCTAGTCTTTTTGAGAGCAACTATCACAAACTGTTTAGGATAACTAAGAAATGTAAGTTAATAGTCTTTCAAAATTGTGATTTTATTAGGATAATTAAGTTAGTTAATCTCAGATGTTTGTCTAAGTTAATCAGATATTAGATTGTTAGACAAGCAACATTTGCCTACTCAATGGAGATGAATAGATGATCTTCAAAAACCTCAAAAGATTTGCAGAATATGGCATTTTAAAGATATTTTTATTATTCAAAAAAATTCTTTGACATGAGACTGTCAGCTCCTGACAGTACCCATTGGACTTGGAAGGAGATAATGAGCACCAAAAACTCTCATCAGGAGATAATTCCTACTGGGCAGGAATGTTTCTGCTCTCTCAACAGACTATATACAGTCCAAAGATGGACCAAAGCTTCAATGCAGTTAAATCTATGGCCTGATTCTGCAAAGACAGAATGGACAAATCTTATTTCCTGCTCCACAACTAAGTCTGTGAGATATGCTTGGCCAGAAGGCTGAAGATGACACTCTAATGTTAGAAAGTGGGGCCTGTCTAGGCAGCCAGTCATTTGTCATTTCATAGTTTTGGAAGTTGATTGTTCTGTACTTCCTTTCTATTCATATATATTTATCCTTCTCAGGTTTATGATGTGATTGAAGACTACATAGTTATAGCCTCACAATATGTTTTAAATTGTCTAGGAATTAAAAGGATGTTTGAGGATCAAGATAATTTTAGTTAATAATGGAAGTTAGGATGAAAGTTAAATTAGGAACGGGATCTTAAAGTAATCACGATAAGATATGTAATAGACTATATTTCCTAGTTGACTACTCAAATACATATGGACTGAACATTGAGAATATATGTCATACATTTTAGTTTTCCATAACTGTTTTTATTGTATTGTATTTGTTGTTGCTGTATTGTGTTTATTGTTGTATCTATTGTTATTAAGAAAAGGAGCTTTTTGTTAGACTTAAAGGGAAATTGTTGGAGGAAGGTCTAATACATTGTCTCTGATAGGCTCGTTTCAATGCTGAGATCTGGTTAGTGCCCCTTCTGAGACATTCTCTTGATTGGTTAATAGAAGTCACTGATGACCAATTAGCTGGGCAGAAAGAATATAGGAAGGTGGGGCTTCCTGAGACAGAAACAGGAATCCTGCATTTTAAACAGAGGAGTCTCTCTTTCTGCCAGGAGACATGGAAGCCACATGGCTGTTTGGGATTAAATGGTCCAGGTTAATTTAAATAGATTAGCTAGTTGAGAGTCTGCCAAGCTAAGGGCTAAGCATTGAACCATTAAAAGGTCTTGGAGTATTTAATTATTGTGGAAAAGACTGTGGCAGCTTATAGGCCACCAGTCCAAGCAGTCCAGAGCCATAGACCTTCAGCTGAAGTCCTGCGACTGTCCCTCCAGGCTGCTGCAGTTTTGTGGGTCTCATACAATAGTATATAGTTATTTATAAGTATCCAGCAGCTAGCCTGGTAGGTTCACCACCAGACCACACTGCCAGGCCGTCCCTCTAGGCATACATACTTGTAAGGAAATTCAAGCCTGCTGATATCCCCCCCCAGGCTGCAGGTGGTTCTGTTGGCCTAATATAACAACTTATACTTATTAATGAAGATATTAGTTAATAAAACTTAGGTTGTAGGTGGTGAAGGCTACCCTTTATCCACAGAATATATGTATGTTTTGTTGTTTCTGTAATTCAGCACTGGATGCTGAACTTCAAATCTTTATAATAACTATAATCCTTTATTCTGTACTAAATTCTAAATTTTAAGAGAGTAGTTGAATAATATATTCATTTTCATCTTTCTCAGTATATCAAGGCATTTAATGAACAGATACCTTAAAAATATTTAGTAGGTTAGAGTCGATGCAGGTGGCATGCATTTATCATCTCAGCATGGGGAGGCTGAATCAGGAGATCCCCAAATTTGATAAGAAATATTGCAAAATGATCTTGGAACACTTAAGGAAATTTCAAAGGCTGTCGTGAATTTTGAGTTGATGTTTTGAAATACATAATGCCATTTGTTATATGTATGAATCAGTGGAAATAAGTGGTCAGTGGTGGGTACTTGATAAAATTTCTAGATGGGAAAAAATACAAATTAAACTGCATGATTCTGATAGTGAATATTATAATACAATAGGGATCATGAGAATTTATGAGAAAAAAACACCATAAGAGATCACAAATGAGTCACTGAGATTTAAGGTTTTCAAAGTTAACATTTTTAATATTCTGTCCCCTGTTGTTGATTGTCCATCTAAACTAGATGTCAAGACAATTTTAAAGAAGATGCCAGATGTATAGACACATGCTATAGAGAAATCAAACTAGAACTATACAGGAAGTTTGTTCCCTGTTGGAAAACTTCATAATGACAGCCACAATGTGCTACATATGCTGTTACAAAACATTGTAATCAGTAGTTTTACTCAGCTGCTAATTATGAAATAATATATAAGCCAGTCATGATGAACCCACTGTTGTAATAATGGCAAGTGTATTATCATTGTAACCAACTACTTTCTGATTGAATTTATTGATCACGGCACATTAAACATTTCAATTCTTGCATTTTACCCTGTCAGAAGTCTGTGGCTAAAATGGCCATAGGCCCTATTTGGGAAGCTACTGATATTGTTTTACTAAGTGGACATGATGTATTTATAAAAGGGCCTTCTAAATAATTGTTCAAGTTGCCAATATATAAGGGCTCTTCCCATCTGTAGTCAGAGAAGCTTCATTTTACGGAGCTCAATAGTGACTATAGAGACTCAGAATTCATCAAAGAATTAAGAATATGCGAGAGCTAAATGCAGATTCACAAATTAAGCATCTGTATCAGCCCTTCCAAGGGTCAAGGGACATTGTAGAAGAGAGAGCAGAAAGAAATGAAGAACAAGGAGAGAGGCAGGAGGCAGTGTCGAATACTGACTACTCTGCATGGTGTGGCTTTTGCTCCCTTGAGCTCACAAAAACTGTGATCTGCAAGAAACTGGGCCTTTAGCACCACATCATAGAAAGAGAATGAAGGGAACATGGAACTCTACTTCATCCTGAGGATTTAAGAAAGTTAAGGGTTAGTGTCCAAAGGAGAGACAATTCTCTGTGGTGAATCTACTGGTGTGGTAGATGTTCTTACAAACAACTTTAACGAAACGCATTGCATCATAAATGCACACAAACATATGGTTTCAATGGGGTCTAGCTGGTAAAAAAAATGGGGAGATTAGTAAAATTGTATAGGACAGGAAAGAGTTACAAGATGAATATTATGGAAGATATTATTCATATATGTGAAATGTTATCAAAAATATTATTATATATAGATAATATATGTGAATAGTATTTAAACAAATAGCAAAAAATAAAAATGAAATAAAAAGACAAACAAGAGCAACAAAACTATATAGTTAGTGTTACTCACTATCAGTCAATCAAAAGTGACTTACACTTCTCTGCCAACCAATCCACATCAGTGTCATCTACCAAGTTCTACCTAAATGGAATGGAGCCCTTTAGCTTTTCAAAATTCATGAATTCCAGAGTGCATTCCTATCCTGAATATCTGTAAGGTTAGTAATAACTTCTCTCAGAATGTTCACAGCCAGCATTTTTTTTTTCAGCTTAACAGAAACTGATTCTGCTTTTTTATTTTTATTGCAGTGGTTGAGTGGCAGTTTAATCACAGTGGATGGACCTTCATCATTGGGAAAGGGTGTGCTGGAGTTTGAAAGACTGCTTTACAATCTCCTGTTCACTGAACCTCAGAAACAGGCAGATAATCCCAATGTAAACAGTGTGTTTGGAATCCCTCCCTCTTATGTGGTATAGACACCTGTCAAGATATGAATGACAACCAAGCTGAATGGAGAACTAGTGTTCCCAGAAGCACTTGCTTCTAGTTAGAAAATGATGAAACTTGAAAAAAGTATCTTTAGTATGATTTCTCTAAGTTTAAAACTCAGAAAAAGTACACAAGTTTGTCTGGGTCACACTGATTCTAAAAGACACAAAAATATGAGGAATAAATCATTAAAAAAATACACAGAAGACTTCTAAACAGCATTTGCCCCATAGCAGAGTCTAGAGATTAACAACCGGATGACAAATGCAAGGAAGGTTACTTATAAAGTTAGGGTTTCAATTTCATCATTTCAACCTCATATATTTTGGAAAGTAGTGTCTCAAATACTACCACATTAGGTCATAAGGCCTTGGTATATGGAAGTAGGAGAAGCAATAGTCTGGATGGATGGCTTTCAATGTTGAAGACTTGGATGCTATGGTGATATTACTGCACAAAAAGGAATTATCTGAAGATAGGACTCCTGGAAGGTATTTAATGTTGGGAACATTTCCCAGAAATAAATTATAGAATGCATTCTCCTTTTCATCTTTCTGGACCCAGATATGAGTGCTTTCATGCCCTCCAGCATTTGTGACCTGATATTGCCATCTGATACACTGGACAGAGTTCTAAGAAAAA
>CAJQZJ010001638.1:19799750-19857689 GCA_907164525.1 Lophiomys imhausi | reverse complement strand
GATACTTTTGATGTGTTCTTGAATTCGGTTTGCTAGTATTTTATTAAGTATTTTTGCATCTAAGTTCATGAGGGAGATTGGTCTGAAGTTCTCTTTCTTTGTTTGGTCTTTGTGTTGTTTAGGAATCAGAATGACAGTGGCCTCATAGAATGAGTTTGGCAGTGATCTTTGTGTTTCTATGTGGTGGAAGAGTTTGAAAAGTAATGGTGTTAGTTCCTCTTTGAAGGTCCGGTAGAATTCCATGCTAAAGCCATCTGGCCCTGGGCTTTTTTTGGTTGGGAGATTATTAATGACTGTTTCTATTTCCTTAGGTGTTATTGGGCTGTTTAAGCTGTTAATCTGATTTTGATTTAGTTTTGGTAGGTGGAATTTATCGAGGAAATTGTCCATTTCGCTTAGGTTTTCAAATTTAGTGGAATATAGGTTTTTAAATTAATGCCCGAATATTTTCTGGATCTCCACAATGTCTGTTGTTATTTCTCCCTTTTCATTTCTGATTTTGTTGATTTGTGTTCTTTCCCTTTGCCTTTTAGTTAATTTGGCTAGGGGTCTGTCTATTTTGTTGATTTTCTCAAAGAACCAACTCTTGGTTTCATTGATTCTTTGTATAGTTCTTTTTGATTCTAAGTTGTTGATTTCAGCTCTAAGTTTGATGATTTCCTGTCTTCTGCTCTTCTTGGGAGTGTTTGTTTCTTTTTTTTCCAATTCACCCAGCTTAGCTGTTAGTTCACTAATATGAGCTGTCACAATTTTCTTTTTGAAAGCACTTAGTGCTATGAACTTTCCTCGTAGCACAGCTTTCAATGTATCCCATAGGTTTGGGTATGTTGTGTCTTCATTGTCGTTGGATTTTAAGAAGTCTTTGATTTCCTTCCTTATTTCTTCCCTGACCCAGTGGTCATCCAGTATGGAGCTGTTCAATTTCCATGTGTGTGTAGGCTTTCTGTTGATTCTTTTACTGTTGAAGACCAGCTTTATTCCGTGGTGGTCTGATAAGATACAAGGTGTTATTTCAATTTTCTTGTATCTACTGAGATTATCTTTGTGACCAATTATGTGGTCGATTTTGGAGAAGGTTCCGTGGGGTGCTGAGAAAAAGGTGTATTCCTTTGTGTTTGGGTGAAACGTTCTGTAGATATCTGTTAGGTCCATTTGTTTCATGATCTCTGTTAGACTCAATATTTCTCTGTTTGTCTTCTGTCTTGATGATCTGTCCTTTGTTGTGAGTGGGGTGTTGAAGCCTCCCACTGCTAATGTGTTGTGATCGACGTGCACTTTAAGTTTTAGAAGTGTTTCTTTTACGAAAGTAGGTGCCTTTGTATTTGGGGCATAGATGTTCAGTATTGAAAATTCCTCTTGATGAATATTCCCTTTAATGAGTATATAGTGCCCTTCTTTGTCTTTCTTCATTAACTTCAGTTGGAAGTCTGTTTTGTTTGATATTAGGATGGCTACTCCAGCTTGCTTCCTGGGTACATTTGCTTGGAAAACCTTTTCCCAGCCCTTTACTCTGAGGCAGTGTCTATCTTTTGTAGTTAGATGTGTCTCTTGTATACAGCATAAGGAAGGGTCTTGCTTGCGGATCCACTCTGTAAACCTATGTCTTTTTATTGGGGAGTTGAGTCCATTGATGTTGATGGATATTAGTGACCTGGGGTTGTTTTTTCCCATTAGTTTGGTATAGGCGGTGGTTCTGTTCCTCTTTTGGTTTAGTTGCTGAGGGGTTTTCTATTCCCTTTGTTTTCTTGGGTGGAGTTTTCTTCTCTGGGTTGGGATTTTCCTTCTAGGATTTTCTGTAGGGCTGGGTTTGTGGGTAGATATTGTTTAAATTTAATTTTGTCATGGAATATCTTGTTTTCTCCATCTATGTTGATAGAGAGTTTTGCTGGGTAAAGTAGTCTGGCTGGGCATCTATGATCTCTTAGGACTTGTAGTATATCTGACCAGGCCCTTCTAGCTTTTATCGTTTCTGGGGAGAAGTCAGGTGTAATTCTGATGGGTCTGCCATTGTATGTGACTTGACCTTTTTCTCTTACAGCTTTTAATATTCTTTCTTTGTTCTGTACATTTGGGGTTTCAATTATTATGTGGCGAGAGGAGTTTCTTTTCTGGTCTAATCTGTTTGGTGTTCTGTATGCCTCTTGGATTTTTATTGGCATCTCTTTTTTCAGGTTTGGGAAGTTTTCCTCTATGATTTTTTGAAGATATTTCCTGGACCTTGGAGTCGGGAGTCTTCTCTTTCCTCTATACCTGTAATTCTTAGGTTCTGTCTTTTCAATGAGTCCTTGATTTCTTGGATGTTGTGGGTGAGAGATTTTTTTAGCCTTCTCATTTTCTTTGGATGATATACTGATTTCTTCCACTGAATCTTCCATGCCTGAGATCCTGTCTTCCATCTCTTGCACCCTATTGTTGATACTCACATCCGTAGTTCCTGTTCTCTTCCCTTGGTTCTCCACTTCCTCTTTTAACTCTGACTGTGTTTTCTTTATTGTTTCTATTTCTATTTTCATGTCTTGTATGGTTTTGTTCATTTTGTACATTTCCTTCTCCAGCTTGCTTGTTTTTGTATGAAAATCTTTCATGGCTTTTTCCTTTTCCTGTTCAAGCTCTGACACCTTGGCTTGGAGCTCTTTAATGGTGTTGTTCCTTGTTTTGATTTGTAGAATTGTGGTTTCTTTGAATTCCTTCATAGATTTATGTTCTTCTTGCAGGGACTCTATCACTTTCCATACTGCAGAATTGTCAATGTTTTCATGTATTTCTGTTGGTGTGTGGTCATCTGAATTGGATGAGCTAGGGTGGTTCTGCTTTGTTGGAGTCATAATTCCTTGATTTCTATTTTTTTTTTTGACCTTTCGCCATTGGATGCATTTAGCTGTCTTTTTTCTGTGCTTGGAACCACAGTGGATGATTTGGTGCAGGGGACGAGTTACTTGGCTATCCCTGGTTGCTTACAGGGGGATTTCAAGGTCACTGTGATTTTAATGGCCAGAGGCACTGTGATCTGGTGCAGCCTATTCCCAGGTTGTGAGTAATGGACCAGGATTGTTTCACTGCTCCCAATTCAGACTTCTCTATGTTGCACTCTGAGTTATCAGCCTGTAATGGTTCTGATGGTATGGGCCTGTTTGCCCAGGCACAGATTCTGTGGGCTTTGTTTGTCGTCCCGGAGGCTGACAGGGTCTGGCTCCGCACCTGATATGTCTGGATTTTCCAGGATACAGCTATGGTCCCGATTTCTGGTTTCTCTCTAGTCTTCTCGCCACAGGGCTGGACCCTGTGCCTGATTCTCCTGTCTGCGCTGCCACGGGTCCCATGGGTACCCCAAGCCCCGGATCCTCCGGCTGCCTGAGTGTACCTCTCGTCCCAGCAGCTCCGCCGTGGGTGCACAGACCCCTGGTCCCACCCACGCCTGTCTCTCTCCCCAGATGACCTGCCGTGGACTGGCGGGGATTTGGCCCTGCCAGCAGTGCTCCCTCCCCAGCTGCGCTCTCGTGAGTGTGTGAGATTTGGCCGCTCCCGCCTGCTTTTGTGTTCGCCCTCCGCTTCACGAGCGGCTGCGGACCACCCGCTGAGCCCCCTGTTTGTTCCTTGCTAAGGCTTCCACTATCTCGCAACCTTTTCTAAGTGGGTATAAGTTCAACCTGATGTGTGGGGAGCCCAATAGGACAGCGATCTATGGCCAAGTGGACCCTGATTCTGCCTGCTGTAAGTTGGGAACGATCTTACCAGGCCCCTCACCAAATGGGAGTTCCCGAATCCCCGGTTTAGTGGCCTCCGTGTCTGTGAGAGATGGGGAGAGCCTTGCCCTGGGACTTTTAACAGTCCCTTGGGAGCTGTGAGAGTTCCCGGGGGGGGGGTCTAGCCCCTCCGGTTTTTGCACAGTTCCCAGTAACTCTGTGTTTTATGGCTCTTTTTTCCCCGCGTTCAGAATGCGTCAGTGTAGGTCGCCGCCATCTTCGCTCCTTGGCTTTTAATATTCTTTATTTGGTCTACACATTTGGAGTTTCAATTATTTTTTTTAATAATTTATTTTTTATTTCTTCAAGTTACATCTCAATCACAATCCCCTCCCTACTGCCCCCTCCAGTCCCCCCCTTCCCCCCCCCCCCCCCTCAGCCCCACCATCCTCTTCCCTTCTTTTTTTTTTTTTTTTAGTTTAAGTTATTTATTATTCCCCCCAACAGCTCTCCCTTTCAGTCCAAATAATGATTCTTTTTCTTGTAACTATAAATACAATACAAAACAACAGAAATAAATAGGCCACAATTATAAGAGTTATATGGTTTAGCATACATTCCCAATGTCCAGTCCATATGTATTTGGCACCTGACTTTAACGTTCTACTATCTAACCATCTCCATGAGTTTAAAGTTCTATATCTAACTCAGCTTCATACTAACTTGCCTCATAATTTTAAAAATATCTTCTTAGATCCAGAACACCCTCTTGATTCCTAAACAACTCAAAATTTAACTATGAGACTCTAGCTATCTATTCTTCAACCACCTCAGAGACCTGAGAGGGATAAATATATCTGATTATATAGGAAGTGCAGGGCCTGCAGCTTCCCAAACTAAAAAATGACATACCAGTGGCTGCCTGGACAGTTCCCATTCTCTCTCCATACATTACAGCATCAATCTTCAGCCATTTGGCCCCATTTCTCTGACAGACATTGGTTGTAGAGCAGGAATTATGAAGGACTTACCTACCCTGTCTTGGCAGAGCTAGGCTGTCGACTTACCTGCTTCCAAGTTTTGTCCTTTTTGGACAGAAGTCTGTCTACAGTTGAAGCAAGTGGTTTTTCTTGCCAAGAGAATGGCTTACCACCAATTTAATCATCTCCCACTGGAGATTCTTCGATGCTCATCTTCTACTTGGAGTAATATAGGGGGTGCTGTCAGGAGCTGACATGTCTCGATATCAAAAAATCTTAAGTTAAGAAAACATCTTTGAATGCCATATTCTGCAGATCTCTTGAGGTTTTTGAAGATGCCCTATCTATCTCTTATATTTAGATAAGCAAATATTGCTTGTCTCTTAGCAACTTGATTTCTGAGTAGCTTAGAAAATAACTGTGATAGACTGTCATAGTAACTAACAAAATGACACGTTTTCATGACTATTAGTTTCCGTTTCTTAATTATCCTAAACAGTTTATGTTGGTTGGTAGCGAGAGGTCAAAACTTGACATTTCATTTTTAAGTAATACTACAAACAATACCTTTAAGAAGCGTTAACCTTAATTTTGTATCAATATACAAAGATCAATACCAATGTGGCCAAATATAATCTTAATTTTGTATCAATATACAAAGATCAGTACCAATGTAGCCCAATACAATCTTAATTTTACATTAATATACTAGGGTCAATACCATTGTGGCCAAATATAATCTTAATTTTGTGTCAATATACAAAGATCAATACCGATGTAGCCCTACACAATCTTAAATTTGCATTAATATACAATGATCAATACCAATTTAGCCAAATATAATATTAATTTTGTATCAGTATACAAAGGTATAAAGCTATATTCAATAATCTGTCCTTTTTTCTTGTTCTTTCCTATACTATGTCTATGTCCCATTTTTCTCAAGTCTGTTCACTCCTATATAGGAGAGAAAGGAGGATACAGAAAAGCAAAAAAGAGAAGTCCCTGGGTCTAACCTCCAAAACCCATTTAACAAGACCATTTAACAGCTTGTAGTCTTTTCCCCTAAATAACAAAATTTTCTATTATCTATCAAATAACCAAAGGGGGAGAACACCCTCCCCACCTTCTGGGGATGGGACGTTGTTCTCTTAAAATGACTTCCTGCTGATTTGGGACGTAGTAAACCTGTTTGGGGCCCAAATAAGAATGGAAAAATGGTTTAAAATGTTAATAGAATCATTTGATGTTCAGTCCCTTTGTGCTCAGCTATTTAGATGTCCTACGAAGTTCATAGACAGAAGCTGATCTTCAGAACTTTACTGAAGATCTGGCTGGAGTAGTCTGTGGAGCTGAACGATCTTAGCGATTTTGAGTTGTTGTGGTTATAGACTTTTGAGGAAACTGCTATTGAAGAAGTCTGCAAGGCTGGATCATCTGGGCCACTCGTCTTCAATTATTATGTGGCGAGAGGAATTTCTTTCCAGTCTAATCTGTTGAGTTCTCTATGCCTCTTGGAATTTTATCAACATCTCTTTCTTTAAGTTTGGGAAGTTTTCTTCTATGACTTTTTTGAAGATGTTTCCTGGACCATGGAATCGGGAGTCTTCTCTTTCATCTATGCCTATAATTCTTAGGTTCTGTCTTTTCATTGAGTCCTTGATTTCTTGGATGTTATGGGTGAGAATTTTTTTAGATTTCTCATTTTCTTTGGTTGTTGTACTGATTTCTTGAATTGAATCTTCCACACCTGAGATTCTGTCTTTCATCTCTTGTATCCTATTTTTGATACTCATGTCTGTAATTCCTGTTCTCTTCCCGTGGTTTTCCACCTTCAGGGATGTCTCTGTTTGTGTTTTCTTTATTGCTTCCGTGACCAATTTCAAGTCTTGAATGCTTTTATACGTTTTATACATCTGCAGTCATTCAAATCTTCATAGCCTTGTCTCTTTCCAATTCATATTTGGCTGAGTTGGCTTGGAAGTCTCCAATGGTGTTCTCAATTGCTTTCATTTGTAAAATTGAAGATTCTTTATATTCTTTCAGGGATTTAACTTCTTGTAAGGATCTACCATTTTCCTACATATAGATTTGTCATCATTTTCATGTGTTTCAGCTATGGTGGTTTCCTGTATTAGCATCTCTGTATTTTGTTGGAGTCATATTTCCCTGATTTTTGTCAGATTTGTTTTTTGGCTGACCTTTAGCCAACTGGTTGTCCTCAGCTGATTGTTCCCAATGTCTTCTGGATGATGCTAAGGATGGGGCTTTTTGTAGAGGCTATATAGTCTTGGTGGTCTAGAGCTCAACACAGGCTAGGTGGGGTCTAGTGTTGGGGGCTGTATTTCAGTGCACCCCCTAAAGTACACCCCTTCCAGCTGTGTCCCAACTGGGAACTCAGGTCAGGGTTAGGGTTGTATGTCTTATTTCAGCCTGCAGAGCCCATGCTACTAATTTGTCTGGTCTGAGAGTTAGGTCAGTGGTTGTGTTCACACTAGGCGGCTCCTCCTAGATTATCCCCAGGACACCTCTGTGCCTCTCAGCCCTAGGCACTAACCCCTTATAGTCTGAGTCACTCAGGCAGTGGACACAGGGCAAGAACTCACTGCTCCAGGGGTGGAACTATAGATGCTGAAGATCTGTTTTCCCACTGAGGAGGAGCCAGGTACACTGGATAAGGGTTCCCATATTAACCCCACAACCCATCTGCAGAGCTTGAACTCAGTGGAGTCCCCAGCAGCATACCAAACCGACCACCCGCCTTTCAGCCTGCTCTGATCTCACAGTTCCTGTGGCTGTGCTAGTCTTAATTTTGATGCCGAAGCTGTCCTGTGGATACTGGGCATTCAGAAAGCCAGGCTGGACCTCTATCTGGTTATTGGGGCTGCCTGCCAAGGCCCAGGACACTGCACTGGTGCTGGAGGCATAGTCCACTACAGGAAGTGTATCTGGCTGCTTTGTCTAGTTACAGTGTTCTTCTGAGTGATTGTAAGTCCAATATAGGAGCCTGTGTGTCCAACACCTTTCTGGGAAAACCCAAATATGCTTGTGGACTCCCATACCACCATTCCATTCACCAGGTGAAAACAAGCGGGTTTGCGCCTCTCAGATTGTTGCTCAGCATCTTATAACTGTGTGGTATTATAATTGCTTTCCCCACATTCAAAATGCATCTGTGCATGCTGCGACCATCTTGGAAATTCCTAGTTTGCATTTCTTAATTACCCTAAACAGCTGGTGATATTTGCTATCAAGAGGAAAAGAACTTCACATTGCATTTTTAAGAATTACATAGGCATAATACCTTAAAAAGAGTTAACTTTAATTTTGTATCAATATACAAAGATCTATACCAGCATAGACAAATATAATCTTAATTTTGTATCAATATACAAAGATATGAGTAGATTCAATAATCCAACCCTTTTTCTTTATCATTCCTATATCATGTCTATACTCCCTCCTCTTTTTTGTTTTCAAGTCTTCTCTTCCTATGTAAGAGAGAAAGAAGGCTAGAGAAAAGAAGAAGAGAGAAATCCCGAGTCTAACCTCCTAAACATTGTTTAACAAGACCATTTAGAAACTTGTAACCAATCTCCCTAAATGACAGCAAACATCCATTACACATCAAATAAATAACCAAAAAATCACCCACCCTACCTTCTGGTAATGAGGCATCACTCTCTTAAAATTGCTTCCTGCTGATTTGGGACATAGAAAACCTGTTTGGGGACCCAAATAAGAATGGAAAAATGGTTACACAAGTTAATAGTAACATTTGTTGTCCAGACTTTTTGTGCTCGTTAATTTAAATGTACTGAGAAGTTTGTAGTCATAAACTAAACATTGGTGGGAAAGTTCAGTGTTTAACTGAAGTCCTGGCTGGAACAGGCTGTGAGGTTGGACCATCTTAGCTAGCTGTTTTGAAGTTTTTCTTGATGTTGATTCTTGAAAAAGTAGCTATTGAAGCAGTCTGTGAGGCTGGAACATCTGGGCTACTTTTCTTGACTTCTTTATGTCTGGTTACTTTTCTTCAGAAGTTTCCATTGTCCAGTGGTTTCTGGACTCCTTAGTTGGATGCTTTTAATTTCTTGAAAAGATAAGAACAGATTCTGCCCTAATCCTAATTCTGAGATGTTACTTTTTTGGCAGGTAATGTCTTTCCTAGAGTAAAAATGTGGTTTGTTTTTGTTTGCCAACAGAAAATGTATTATCTTTAAAGTGATATTGAAAAAATTCTTTTGAAATTTTTTTGAGCTAAATATACCCTTTACCTGTGTATATTTTGAAATCACAAAGGACATTCACTTTGAATTTCAGTTTGCCTTTTGCAAGTGGCTTTTAAAGTTAAATCATTGTAAATCCTATGAGGATGACTCTTCCTCCCAAGTGTTGGTGGTAAAGATGTGAACCACCACACCTGGCTTTACATTTTTCTCTATTTGGAACTTTCTCTGTATCAGGCTGTCCTTGAACTCAGATATCTGTATGCTTCTGTCTCCAGTGTGTTGGGATTAAAAGTATATGTCTGTCAAGGTTGGGATTAAAGGTGTGAACCATCATTTCCCTGTTTATTGTCACTCTAGAATTTAGAAGACAACTAACTCTATATAGTGACTTGCCTGCCTCTGCTGGGATCAAAGGCATGGACTAACACCACCCTGCTAAAATGTTTTATTTTAGCTCCAAATACTTAAACTTTTAGAGATTTAGAAAACAAATTTGAGCTGTAGTAATCCTTAATTTACGTACAACATTTAAAATCTCTTAACTGCCTTTAAACATCAAACAATGAAAATATCCTTTATATATAAGAAGAAAACTTACAAGCTGATATCCAAGAGGATGTGTGCTATGTAGAAATCTACTGTCTATCTTTTTAACATGAAATTATGACCATTTTTCATCTCATGCCCGTAAATCAAGTATACCTTTGATAACATTGAAGTCATCTAAGGAACTGTACAACAGCAATAACAGAAAAACTGAATTAAAATATTTCTTGAAAGGACACATACAGTCATCTTCTTCTGTATGGTGAAACATTTTTAAGTTGGAATATTTCAAACTCTACTTATTTATTTTCTCGTTTTCTCTTTTTTGTCAAAATATAGAATTTTATTTATTTTTATTTCTTAACATTTATTTATTACTTCCCCCAATTTTCTAGGTCCCACCCTCCCACCCTCTTCCCCATCTCCCAGAACTCATAATTCTTTTTTTAATAATTAGGCCACAAATATGAAAATTATAAGGTATGTCATACATTTCCAATGTCAAGTCTATACATATTTGGCAACGAATATCAACATTCTATTATATATCTATCTCCATAAGTTTAAAGTTGTATACCTAACTCAGTTTCCATCCTAACTTGCATTTCCAACTAAGATTTTTTTTTTTATATTAAGACATGTCACCTTCTGACAGCACCCCCTATTCTACTGAAAGTAGAAGATGAGCGTTGACGAATCCATTTGGAGATTGCTGCATTAGTGGCAAGCTTGTCACTGGGCAAGAAAAAAAATCCCTTGCTTCAAGTGTAGACAGAGTGCTGTTCCAAAAGGACAAAAGTCGGAAGCAGGTAAGTCGACAGCCTAGCTCTGCCAACACAGGGTAGGCAAGTCCTTCATAATTCCTGCTTTACAATTAATGTCTGTCAGAGATACTGGTCCAAGGGGCTGAAGATAGATGCTCTAATGTATGGAGAGAAATTGGAGACTGTCTAGGCAACCAGTTGTCTGTCATTTTTTAGTTTTGGAAGCTGCTGTCTCTGTACTTCCTGTATAATAAGATATGCTTATAATTCTCAGGTCTCTGATATGATTGAAGACTAGATAGTTATATTCTCACAGTTAAATTTGAAGTTGTTTAAGAATTAAAAGGATACTTGCTCCTTTTCCTTACCTGAGCATTCACTCTGCTTTTAGACACTGCAAAGAATCCCAGATCACAAAGCCATATTGCTGTGGGCAAAAAATATGCTCCTAATGGAAGACAGTGGAGAGCAAAAAATCTAAACCAAGGAAAACAAACATGTAAACTGTAAATGTGAACAAGAAGATTCAGGACAGTCAATCTAAGTACTACTGAAACTGAGCAAACTTTTAACACACAATTTAAGGTTATTTAAAAAATGCTACAGAGAACGGCTTGGCAAGAAAAATCCCTTGCTTCAACTGTAGACAGACTTCTGTCCAAAAAGGACAAAACTTGGAAGCAGATAAGTCGACAGCCTAGCTCTGCCAAGACAGGGTAGGTAAGTCCTTCATAATTCCTGCGCTACAACCAATGTCTGTCAGAGAAATGGGGCCAAATGGCTGAAGATTGATGCTGTAATGTATGGAGAGAAAATGGGAACTGTCCAGGCAGCCACTGGTATGTCATTTTTTAGTTTTGGAAGCTGCAGGCCCTGCACTTCCTATATAATCAGATATATTTATCCCTCTCAGGTCTCTGAGGTGGTTGAAGAATAGATAGCTAGAGTCTCATAGTTAAATTTTGAGTTGTTTAGGAATCAAGAGGGTATTCTGGATCTAAGAAGATATTTTTAAAATTATGAGGCAAGTTAGTATGAAAGCTGAGTTAAATATAGAACTTTAAACTCATGGAGATGGTTAGATAGTAGAATGTTAAAGTCAGGTGCCAAATATATATGGACTGGACATTGGGAATGTATGCTAAGCCATATAACTCTTATAATTGTGGCCTATTTATTTCTGTTGTTTTGTATTGTATTTATAGTTATAAGAAAAAGAACCATTTTTTGGACTGAAAGGGAGAGCTGTTGGGGGGAAAAAAGAAATACCTTAATCTAAAAAAAAAAAAAAGAAGAGAAGAGGATGGGGGGGTTGAGGGGGAGGAGGGTGGAAGGGTGGGACTGGAGGGGCGAGTAGGGAGGGGATTGTGATTGAGATATAACTTGAAGAAATAAAAAATAAATTATTAAAAAATGCTACAGAATCAGGGTTTTCTAATCATCTCAAATTATCTAAGAGCAACAAAAGAAAAAATACACACAATGACAGAAAACATTTTTATAACATTTTAGTATGTGGCTATCTTTCTGAAAAATGCTAGGGAAGATGAAGAATAAATTTATGAAATTAAAAAATTTTGGAGCATTCTAGAAAAAATCCACACAATCATACACCCTTTCAAAGCTTTGCATTTCTAGCTTATCTATTTCCCTATTTTAAACTTAACTGTATTTTTCTCACTTGACCATTCCAACCAAATAATATGTTTCTGAAATCAATTATACTAACAAAATATTTTGCAGCTTACTTAATTAGATTTCAGGAGATGAAAGCAATTATGTAGGTGGAATTTCACAACTGAAGGATTTCAACAATATTGAGTAGGAAACTGTTTCTCAGGGAGAGACAAATTATGTGTTCTGAAGTACTATATCATTTTTCTAAGAACCATCCAATTCCTTAAAGCAAGATTGTTATGATCATCTATCAAATATAGTGGTCGGCTCCAGTGTTAGATGTAAGCCAGCTATACTGACTCCACTTCTTCTTTGTAACAGAGCTTCATTAGAGCAGAATCAGACTCCGCAGACATTCTGTACCTGCACATCTACCCACAGAAGAAAACCAGCTCATTTCTCCTTTCTTTCCATTCACAATACTGAAGGATTACTGACCCATAAGAAAAATATCTCCTGCTCTCTATAATATGTGTTAAATTGTTTGATGGGTTTCTCAGAAGTATATTACAAGGAGTTATCAAATCTGAAAAGTCAAAGTCTTTAGAAAACAAGATTAATAATTAGGATTATATTAAATAATTAGCCTCTGCTCAATGTGATAATATATGTCAGAGGTGCAAGCAAATGCACAGTGAATAAATATGACACTTTATTTAATGTGTCATATTTTCTTTTTTATATTTCTTTTGACTAAGGTCACAAGATTATATATCATTAAGTAATTTTATAAAATGTACTCTAAATTAAGAAGTTTGTTCAACATGAAATGTTAGGTCCATGAAATCCCTTTTCTCCCAAATAATGCTATACTTAAATTTTGTCATAGGGCAAAACATTATCATCTGATATTCCAAAGACAACTGACATGCTTCACTGCTTAGTTCCATGTTTAAAAAAATAACAAATTAATATTGTATTAGAATTCTCTGCATGCATTCATCAGTGACTTTTTGCATCTGAGCATATGTTGGCATGTATAAAATAAGATTAAAAAAAAGAAGTTGGTGTTTAAACATAAAAGTAAAAAATTGACAAAAATACAGTAATTACAAACAGTTTTCTGACAGAGAAACACTACAGCACTACATTAAATACCTGCTATATTGAACTATAGTGGCCTTGCATAAAGTAATGAAAATATACACCAGACAACAAGACAGTTTCTATTATTGAAAAGATGCAAATCAATGATGAAACTACTGAATATCCTCACTGTTCTTTGCAATCAAGGACATCAGGTAGGTTTCAAAGAAATCTTTATTAAGTTATAATAATCAATCATTTGAATTTCAAAATATAAATTATCTCTCTGGCAAGCTTTGTTAAGTGATTATGTCTTATATTTTCTCAGTGGGGTTACTTGCAAAGGAAAGAAAAAATTGTTTTGAGAAGTAGATTAAAAGCTAACAGTAGTTCTATATTTTTTAGACATATCTTTAAGGGATTTTGAATTTATAAAGGAATACATAGTAGGGAACAGTTGTATTATGTTGTACCTATATCAGGATAAAAAATAATCATAGTATTTACACATTTAAAAATGACATTAACTTGGATTTGAAAAGACATATGATTTTAATAGAAAATAAAATAAGTTTAATGAGAAAATATGTTTTATGCAAATATTTATTGATTTAGTGATGGCACTGAAATACTCAATGACATGATCATATGTGCCAGTCTTATGCTGTAGTTTTAGTTGTCTCTCTCCCTAACTTTGGTTGGCTGGAAGGTTGATTTAACTGGCAGAATTGCTAGTATGTGAGTATGAAAGAGGTCTCATGGTAGTTTAGAATTTGCAAACATCTACTTACTCTCTAACAACTCAATTATGCCATGAGGACAAGCCCAGGGCTAAACTGTCAGAATCAAACAACAGCACAAACTCAGGTGTAATCTGTAACAGACCTGTGATGGAGGCAATGAGAGCTGTTCCCCGCAGACACATTCATCTCAACAATTATCCTCAGCTAGAAGTGCTATGTGGTAGAGGATATAGAGCCTTTTGGAGGCAAACGTTGTTGTATAAAGAACATCAATAAGGACAGGCTTTGACATGTCTTAGCTTTGCAGAGATTCCCATTTTTTTTCTGTCTGCTTCCCGCATGTGTCATGACAGGTGACCACACAGCTTCCTGTTCCTGCTGCCATGCTTTTCCTGGTTTTCCATGGTTGCCATACTTTCCCCACCATGATGCAATCTGTCCTTCTGGTAGAGTGAGTTCAAGCAAACCATTTCTATTTGGCTTGCTTCTTAATGGAAAAATTTTAACACACCATCAATAACTATCTAACAATTATAACAAAAGTCAAGTAATTTTATGTCATTTTAGTCCATGTAGCTGTGAGCCAATGTTAGCTAACCACTGAAGCACAGGAAGCAGCTAAGATGGTCTATTCTGGTTAAGTCGACAGATCAAACACATCCACAATATGGTTACAAAATGTTACACTATAGTAAGCTATGTCACTAAATTTGGGGAGTGATTTATGATACAATAACTTTGAAATAATAGGAAATATCTATGTACTGATTACCAATTAGGAATTTTGACTCTAATGATAACTCTTGCTAAATATTCGGCTTGGAAAGTGGTATAAGCTAAAACAGCCAGTGTAAAAACAGTGAAATAGTCATTTTGTCCAATGGACTTTCTTTCTGGCTTTTGTGTTTTGATTTTGATATTAATAAATATGCAAATGTAGAAAAATGAATTAAAAATATAATCACTTCAAGATATGTGCATCACCTTTCCCCTGTAAATGCTAAAAGTATAATACAAAACCTTTGACCTACAATCTATCCTGCTTGCAAAATATGCTAGGGCAATGGTGGCACAGAAGTTGTTGGAGTAACCAACCAATGTCTGATTTGATTTTAGGCCCACTTCATGAGATGGAACCCACACCTGACACTGCTTGAGTGGCCAATAATAAGATACAACATAGCCATGAGACCTATGAAAAACCAAATGGTACTGCCTAAAGAAAAAAAGTAACAAGAAATTTATTCCTAACAGTATTCTTCTATAGTCAGAGATCAGTGCCTTATTCAGTCATCATCAAGAAAGTATCCTTGTGCAGCAGATGAGAACAAATAAAGAAAACCACAGCCAGACATTGCATAGAAAAAAAGGAGATCAAGGAATATATAGCTCTAAATGGGATTTCTTCATCAAATCCCTCACATAAAAGCCCAGGACACCCCACAGAAGAGGAAACAGAAGGAGTGTGAGAGCCAGAATATATAGAGGGCGCTGGGAGAGCAAGGCCCTCTAAATCAACCAAGTAAAGTTCATCTAAACTCAGAGTCTGAAGCAGCACGCACAGGGTCTACAAGTATTTTCACTAGTTCCTGTGAGTATATATTACAGCTTTCACTTTAGTATTTTTATGGAACACCCTAAGTAGGTAATTTCATGTGTTTCTGATTCTTGTGCCTGTTCTTAGGGCTCTTTTCCTTCAACAAGGATTGCCTTGTCCAACTTTGATATCATGGATTTTGTTTTGTCTCATTGTATTTTAAATTGTTAAATTAAAATGAATAATGGAGATAGATGGATAATAGGAGATTAATATCAGTTGTCACGTTTGTATGGACTGGACATTGGGATGTATGTTATTCCTTATAATTCTCATAATTGAGGCTCTAAGTATTTAAAAAAAAAAGAATTATGAGTTCTGAGAGAAGCAGGAGAGGGTGGGAAGGTGGGGCCGGGAGGTGTGGTGGGAAGGGACTGTGATGGAGATGTAACATGAAGTCATAAATAAACATTTTTTAAAAATAACTGAATAAATAAATAGATAATTAAGTAAAAATTTAAAAATAAGAACAATTTTAATATCCTATAAAGACCCAATAGGTTGCTTAGTGGTTCAATATAGAAACAGAAAGAAAATTAAGATATCCTTCAAATTCTTGTTGTAGTTATCTATTAGAGTTTTTTTTATCTTTCTCATAAAAAGAAAATGTATTCAACAGTATTAAAATGTTTGAGATTAGTATGAAAAGTAAGAATTAAAATAGTATCGAGTGTGATTCTACTTCTGGGACAAGAGAGAAACAGAAATTTGTTTCATCAGTGGAGGAAACGAATGAAAATTACTGCAGTGTGACAAATCTTCAGATTCAAATGAAAAGTCTAACAAAGTCTTACTGCAAAGGGCATTTCATGGCTTTTGCATTTTTTGATGCCAATATTTGCAAAATGCTGAGCTTTTGTCCAATCCATTTCTGACAAGGTAATACCAACAGAAAGAAACTGTTTACGCTTTCTTTAATTGGCGACTTCAAAATATAGTCCTCTGAATTCCCAATGCCTTAAGGTGTGACATCAAGATTACCTGTATGGGTACAAGGAGGTAGATTTCAAAGGTTTTAAAATTGAAAGCATCTTGTTACTCTTTTGTTTCCTTAAGAAAAAAAAAATGTGAGGGGGGCACTACTCCTTCAAAATACACTGTAGATTTAGAGCAGACCAGGTCTAATTTTAGGCACAGTTTGGCTTTCGCTGTCTGATAAATAATAATTGTTTTCCTTCCAGAATATCAGAGAGTAATAGAAAATTTATGAGAATAATAAATAGAGCCCTGGTTTAGTCCCTGCCTCTGAATCATCACACCAACTAAATGAGTACTGGATGCCAGGTGGTGTGAAAGTAATGGTTACTCTGTAGCTGAAATGAAAATATTTAACCTGCTAACGTATTTCAAGATGACATGCAGAGAGGCCTTACATTGGTTGATTATACTTTAGTCACTACACATTAAAGAAATTGTTCTTTATTTACAGGGTTTTTCTGTTACTGTTACCTCTAAGGTTTAATCTTTGCCTACAGGACCATGCTTGAATCTACATTTTAAATTAGTTTCTATTAAGACTTAAATGGTAAAAGCAATCTTAAATATTTTTGCTTGAATGGGAGTGAACATTTCTAAATTCCCTTCCTGGGGGTGAGTATGTATGATAGAGAAGTGCTGAAAATAGTTCGTTGCAAGGGCTGCACTTCCACTAAGATTCCTGATCATGGTACAATTTGATACTTATTTAGGATCAATGGTTTACCTTCACTGTGATACATAACGTTGCTGAGTACTGTACACAAGAATCTAGTCATTGGTAATAACTAGTAGGGCTCTTGTAAAAGTAAATGAGTTCACTGAAGTGAAACCCCTTAGATAGCATTAAAAACATGCTGAGGGAATGTGAGTAATAGTGTGGAGTCTGACTGAATCCATCTTCAAAAAAAAAAAAAGATTCCATTTTGTATTAAGTTTGACTCAGAGCTGACCTCCAGTTCCAGAACAACAACAAAATGTACTCGACCTTGCATTCCAGGGGTGTTCCCTCATCATCACGGGACAGCTTAATCTAAGAAAACACCTAAAATGTCTACACAAACTTTCTGATGGTCAAACTGACTCAGCTGGTTAGTCAGTAACAACGAGCCAATCAGAAATGGACATGACTAGTTACCCAAATGTCATCCAATCATATGGTAAAGAACCTACTTGTTTGTCTGAGTCTCTATATAAACTCTGTACTTTTGGGTCTGGGGGCTCTCAACTCGAACTGCTGTGTCAGTGAGTGTTGAGAGTCCAAGCTCTGAGCTTGAATAAACAACCCTCATGTATTTACATCAGAGACGGTTCCTGGGTGGTCTTTGGGGTCTCGAGAACTAGGAAGAACAATAGTTATTATCTTGGCCCTCATACGACCTCTCAACTGAGATGAGGGACTGTTATATAAGGACACCCCACCCCAGAGAAATGGGATGGAAGGGTTAGGAGGTAAAGAAAAAAAAATGAAATGTGATGTTTCGGCCTTTTACTACTAATTGTCATAAACTGTTTAGGGTAATTAAGAAATGCAAATTAATGGTTATGCAAGCTGGTCATTTAGTTAGGTACTATGACAGCCTATTATAGTTACTTTCTAAGCTAATCAGAAATAAACCGGCAAGAGACAAGCAACATCTGCTTACCCTAATATAAGAGATAGCTGAAGACTGATGCTGGAATGTATGGAGAGAAAATGGGAACTGTCCAGGTAGTCACTGGTTTGTCATTTCTTAGTATTGGAAGCTGCAGGCCCTGCACTTCCTATATAATCAGATATATTTATCCTTCTCAGCTCTCTGAGGTGGTTGAAGAATAGACAGCTTGAGTCTCATAGCTAAATTTTGAGTTGTTTAGGAATCAAGAGGGCGTTCTAGATCTAAGAAGATGGTTATAATAGTGATGCAAATTAGTATGAAAGCTAAGTCAGTTATAGAACTTTAAACTCATGGAGATGGTTAGAAGGTAGAAGGTTAAAGTCAGGGGCCAAATATGTATGAACTGGACATTGGGAAGGTATACTGGGCCATTTAACTCTCATAAATGTGGCATATTTAATTCTGCTGTTTTGTATAGAATTTACTGTTATAAGAGAAAGAACCATTTGTTGGATTGAAAAGGGAAGCTGTTGGGGAGGAAGAGGGTGGAAGGGTGGGACAGGAAGGGGGAATAGGGAAGGGTTTGTGACTGAGATGTAACTTGAAGAAAAAAAATAAAGTACTTATACATATATTAAAAAAAGAGATAGATAGGGCCTCTTCAAAAACCTCAAGAGATCTGCAGAATATGGCATTCAAAGATGTTTTCGTAACTTTAGATTTTTTATATCAAGACATATCAACTCCTGACAGCACCCCCTATTCTCCTCCAAGTAGAAGATGAGCATCGAAGAATCTCCAGTGGGAGATGATTGAATTAGTCGCAAGCCTATCACTTGGTAGGAAAAGCCCCTTGCCCCAACTGTAGACAGAATGCTGTCCAAAAAGGACAAATCCTGGAAGCAGGTAAGTCGACAGCCTAGCTCTGCCAAGACAGGGTAGGTAAGTCCTTCATAACCCCTGCTCTACAATGAATGTCTGTCAGAGAAACGGGGCCAAATGACTGAAGATCGATGCTGTAATGTATGGAGAGAAAATGGAAACTGTCCAGGCAGCCACAGGTATGTCATTTATTAGTTTGGGAAGCTGTAGGCCCTGTACTTCCTATAAAATCAGACATATTTATCCCTCTCAGGTCTCTGAGGTGGTTGAAGAACAGATAGCTAGAGTCTCATAATTTAATTTTGAGTTGTTTAGGAGTCAAGAGAGTGTTATAGATCTAAGAAGATACTTTTAAAATTGTGTTGCAAGTTAGTATGAATGTTGAGTCAGATATAGACCTTTAAACTCATGGAGATGTTTAGATAGTAGAATGTTAAAGTCAAGTACCAAATACATATGGACTGGTCATTGGGAATGTACGTTAAGCCATATAACCCTCATAACTGTGGCCTAATTAAATCTGTTGTACTGTATTATATTTGTTATTATAAGAGAAAGAGCCATTTGTTGGACTGAAAGGGGAAACTGTAGGGGGAAATAAGATATACCTTAAACTTAAAAGAAAAAAAAAGGGAAGAGGATGGGGGATTGAGGGTGGGAGGGTGGGACTGGAGGGGGAATAGGGAGGGGACTGCAATTGAGATGTAACTTGAAGAAATAAAAAAATAAAGGGAAAAAATAAAGGTAAACATAGTTTTAGAACCAAAGAAATGAAAAGATGTAGTCAAAACTATTTTAATAGCCACGAGTCATTGTTAAAAATCATATAAAGTTTCTCTGAACTCATTTTAATCATCATAAAATGAAGATTTTCATCAATACACTATTATTGATATTATGTTTATTCCTTTTCTCAATTCCTTTTTCATTGTATACTTCACAAATCATAAGTTGGTGATGGGGAAATGTTTACATGAGCTAATATTTGAAATAAGCGAAACATCTGATCAGATTTTTTTTATGATTTGTTTTAAGTGCATCTTAATATTTAGTTACATCATCTATGAGAGCTATCTTTAAACCACACAACCATAAGTGTTCACTACTCAAAGCATTCATTGAAGAACTATATTTCTTCTGTTACTTTAGAATAACTTGGGTATGAAATTTAGTGTAAAACACTCAAAAATTGTTATATAAACTGAAGAAGCTATTTTGTTCACTGTATCTCCTCAAAATAACTTACCATAGATTTATAATTCATCTTGAAACAATATAGATGGAATGGGAATGAAACCTTCAGTCATTCAAACATTAACACGACATAAACATATTCTTGTACAACATAGAGAGCTGGTATGAAAGAAATCAAGGAAATGAAGAACAGGAAAGGAAGAAATAATTGGTTCTCTGATCAATATTGTTGCAAAGAAATAAATATTGGCAAACTACACCAAAGTATGATTCACTGATTTATCAACATCTGATTTTTCCCAGTATTCAGAGGGAAGTAGGAGGACAATTCAGCTGTATACATCTTTTATATGCTCCAAAATGTGGAAATTTCCTCCATGGAGCTCACTGTGTGTACATGTTTGAAATAAAAGTGGTTGGAAGTTCCATGGAGATTCATAGTGTGTGATTTGCACAATGCTTTTCAGGGAGGGTAAGGTGTCACATTCCATAGTATTTACATAATACACTTTCATAGTACTTACTCTACAGTATGAACCAATTTATTTCTAAACCAAAAATATTTAAGGAATATTTTTACAGAAAGTAATATTGTTACTGGACAGAAGCATATTACAGTGTACCAAGGGAATGTGATCTTTCAAATTTTGTATGTTGAAATGTCGAAACTCGATCAGACTCCACTAGGAAATGGGACCTTTGGGAAGAAGTTTGTTTATGAAGGTAGACTCTTCAGATGATAGTTTTGTTTGTTTGATTTTTCTTTTTGTTTTATAGATTTACAGGGAATAAATGATTCATGGATAGAAATAGAAAGAGCTAATGTGGACCATGTCCTAATGTCCCTAATACATTGTGAGGAAATACTACATAGTCAATGGGTTTCAAAAGCAAAATATTTTTTACTAAATAACACATAACACTTGAAACACACATGATATAAAGATATGTGAAGTTGACTTGACAGTCAGTATTCATTATATTTGTGCATTGAACAAAGACTACCTTTCCTAGGAACGAGTTTCAATTACATCTAATGTGCCCTGGATTAGGAAAATATACTGTAAGATTTAGAAACAATTTGATATATTGGGAAACAAAATTGTAAGCAAATTATTCAAAATTTTTGGTACCACGGACTCCAGAAACTGTAGACATTGATGATTCCGTGAAGCTGTGTCTCCACTTTTCTTTTCCTTGCTCCCCGCACAATGTCAGTACTTCTGTCTATAGACAAGAAAATAATCAACCATATCTCCTTTCCTCATCTTTAGGTTTTTACATATCAAATCTAAATTTGAAAGTGCTAATTCACAGTCTGTGTTCCAATGACCCATTTTTCACAAATATACCTTTAGTCAACATTGTAGTAGTAATACATTTTTTAAAAATTTATTTTTCATGTCACTCAAGTTTTTATTCTAAAGAGCATCCTGCAAGACCCAAAACTTATTCCTACTTAGTACTAATAAGGTTCTAGGAAAGATAATCTTTTTTTTTTATTCCTCTGATTTGCATTAGTCACCTGATACAGACTGCTGGGAAGTCAGATCATACAGAAATATTTCACTGTTGAATCCATGAGATTTGCATTAGCACTTAATTATGGGACAAACTCCCAAGAGGTTTAAAAACCAGAAGCAGAAAAATATCAAAAAGCCTTCAGAAGTTCTTAGCTTCATACTCTAAGTGAAGGAGACTTCCTTTTGTGCTTTAAAACCTAGTGTAAAGAGAATGTCAGTAATTTTATTGAATTTAATTCAACTTTCCCTAAGCCTAAGTGGAGAAATCACTAATAAATGCCTAGTTCCTTGTGTCAGGCTTAACAAGGACATATTTTAATAAATGATATTTTACACAACAATCTAATCACTGAGCTTCTGTGGTTATTATTCTTCCTACCACATCCATATAAAAGAATAACAATTCTTTTTTTAAAAGACTTTTCCATGCATTCTGCTATGCGTTCTGACATAGAAACCATGTGCAAATATTGTTGTATTGGGCTCAGAAGAACAACTTAATAGAAGGAGAATGAATCACTTTAAATTTTATTTTAACTCCATTCTGTATTAGATAGTAGAACACAATGACCAAAAGTTGTTTTTATACTGTGAGGCAATTTGGGAAAAAAGCAGAATTGCATGACTATTGATTTGCATAAAACTTTGAGAGAATATTCATAAAATTCACCTGAAGACCATGCAAGCTTCTAAGTTAATATTATTCTCCTCACTTGCAGTCCAAATTAAATGCAGATGATAAAATGGTCCAATGTTTCAATAATCCTAAAGTTCTGAACGAATATGGTTGGCTACATTTAAACATACTTACATTTTATTTTCAATAAGTCTAAATTTTAAATAATTTTGGATATTACTTGTATATATATATATATTAAATTTTTACCTGTCAAATTGGACTTTTCATTATATTGGGAATAGAAATGTATTTTCCCAATAGCTGATAACAGAATACTTCCTTATACAAGTACTGTGTGGAAAATTCTATTGATGGAAGAAAGGCTAGGCATTTTGATTTTCACTCCTAGGGCTGGATGAACCATGAAGTTGGAAAATTGTTCTGCACTCCACTTGAGTGGAATTGGAAGTGGGAGAGCAGAGAAAAAAAAGAAGCAGATAGAAGATATGGAAAGGGTAATCGTGTGTGTCAGTGACCCACCAATGCTTGCTTGCAGAAAGAGATGAGGGAATTTTAGTTGGATTCACAACATTGATTTCGAAGCTGTTTGCTTAAAGGAACATAGACCCCTTTTGTTAATTTTATGGAAGTCTACTTTGTTTCTCTGTCTCTAAAGGCAAACAAAAATAAAGGTGAACCTTTCTAAATCTTTTCTTTGACTTATTTGCAATTCTCATACTAAATGTATTTTACAATGGCTTTCAAAATTGACCGCTAATAAGAGTTGAAAAGAGAATTAACATAGATTTTCAAGCATCTGATACAGTAAACTGAGAATGTGGTCCCTTTAAAGAATAATCTAAACAGATGGCTCACATTACCTTACTTTTTGCCCCTAACTCAATCCACTGTCTCACCTATACAATAGCTCCTTAATTGATCTTCCCACACTAATTTTCTAGCCTTGTCCACAGGCAATAAAACCTCAATGTGTCACCTAAATGGCCTTTCAAAAATATAAACTAGATTAAACAAATAGCATTACTATTTAAATGCCTTTAGTGGATTTTTTTAAATTTAAAATGGACTCTTTCCCACTTCATTCTTCCCTACATTAGAGCTTTATTTTGAAGTATGTGACCACTCTGCTCCTATTCTTGACATATTATAATATGTCACATTCTATCATGAGCGATTTAGTCCATGCCACTTATGTTGCAGATAATATTCAGTGCAATTTCCATGTAGTAGATTTCAATAATATTTATTGAAAATTTTAGTGAAACACATGTACCTGTTAGAACAAGGGACTGCATGGAAGTTTTACAGAATATAAAAGGAAGAATTCTGCAACTATATCAACATGGTAGGAGAGAAACAAAATCATCCCCAATAGGCATAAACCTCTGGAAAAAGAACCAATGGAATAAGAACAAATGAAAAATTATAAGACCTTTGTACTTACCTACCTACCAGTTACCAGGTACAAGTATTAGAAATACTTTCAGACTTTCTAATACTTCTTCAAACTGCACTTTTTGTGGAGGATACAATAATCATTGTATAAATGTTTATTGTAGATGAGGAGAAGTGTGACCCTATCTTTGGAAGTGGGCTATATATTAGTAAATGTGTATATTCCATGAAATCCTGGCTCAGACATAGTCATATATGTAAATAACCAATTATGATAGCTATATGTTTGCCTGAAATTTATAATCCTTGACAACTTGACTTTGTTAATAAAGCCAGGATATTTAAATATTTCATTATGCTTTTTCATAATCTTAAAAGTATTTACATCTAAGTTTGAGCTTAAGCATGAACATTCTTGCCCACACAAGATGATCTCATATGTGTGCATTGGACATTTATAAGCAACTTGAATTTTGGAATGAGCCTTGAAAACAGGAGATTAATAAAGCCAAATTTTACTTCCCTCAATAATGAACCTTTAACCATTACATTTTAAAAGCTACATATTTTGAAATAATTTACTTGAGTTACTTAGTTATAGTTTTAATTTTCATGAGAATTCAGATTGCAAGAATATTTTTATTACTTTCTTCAACTTCTCTTTATTCCTACCCTCTCTCTGTATTTTGCTTTGTATCCCAGCAAAGCCTCAAGCTATCTGTCCATTTAACCCTGATTCTGTCCTCCCTGAGATTACAAGCTTGTTTCACCACATCCAGTTATGAGTTCTATTTTATTTATTTTTAAATATTAGTCCAGTTGTGACATTCTATAGTTTCTGTGAATTTGAATCACTGTTCCCCTTGTGTTTCAATATCTTCTTCCATAAAGTGGGATACTATTATTATAACTTATGTCAAAACTTAGATTTGAAGGATTATTACATGTAAGAACTCATGACTCATGTTAAAATTTCAGTATCAACTACTATTGTTTTAA
Organism: Lophiomys imhausi; assembly: GCA_907164525.1. Taxonomy (NCBI): domain Eukaryota; kingdom Metazoa; phylum Chordata; class Mammalia; order Rodentia; family Muridae; genus Lophiomys; species Lophiomys imhausi. The sequence goes on along the minus strand of CAJQZJ010001638.1, from coordinate 19,833,238 downwards.
GTTACATTGATGAGCAGAGTGGTTACCTAAGGTAAATTGCTTGCTGCCCACCAGAGACCATTCTTGTCAAAAGGGAAAAATATGAGATATAGATTACGCAAAAGCCATAGGATGAATGAAAAAGATGATTTCTCATTGCTGAAATCTTACACCAGTAAATGTGAGTTTATCTCACTGGAACATATGGGCTATGAACATAGTCCAACTGGCTCAGACAGAAAATGGTTTTGGAAAATAAAGTTGTCTGGCACGAAATGCCTAATTGTAGAAACTGGGAAACAGAACAAATTTCCTATTTATTGAGTACCTGTTACATGCCAGGTAATTTCACTTGCATTGTCTTAGTCACTGATTGCCAGTGTTTCTACTTCATAACATATATATACATATACATGTGTGTGTGTATATATATATATATATATATATATATATATATATGTTACACAATTTTAAGCCCTAGTATCAGAATTCCATCCTAGCTCTGTTTATATCTAAAACTAAACCTTTTTCTTTTTTATGTCCTGTTTATGATGGCAATATCAGTAGGTTTGCAACAGCATGTAGATTGCAAATTGAGTTTTTCTGCACCATGTTAAATGTCTCTATTTCATAGCCAAACTAAATCGCAGCTCTTAACAGTTTCTTTTCCTAGAACCAAGTACAATGAAATGAGATTTGGATGACTTGTATATTCATGGAGAAGATGGATTAAAACAACAAAAACAAAACAAAACAAACAAAAAACCCCACTACATTTGGGACAAAATTGAACCACTTAATGATTTTAAAATTTAACATCCAGACATGGCTTCTCCTCAAAGTGAACAAAACAAACCTGCCATGGTTGGTGCTCTTTATGGAGAATCAGCTAAGATAACCATGAATGTGGTTTTAAGTGATTCATTGTTTTAATTTAATATAGCAAACAACATAAAAAGATTGAGTAGAAGATAGAAATAGTACATAGAAACAGAAATAAAAATACCATCAAATTGGGTGCTTATGACTTCCAGCTTTGATAACTGGAGCACCCTGAGTGAGAAAACAAACAAAACTTTTATCATTAAACTGAGAACTTACAAAATATGACAGAGTGGACTGGGGAAGGCCTACTCAAACAGCCATATGTGATTGCAGACTGGGACACATCCTGGTGGGACAGAGTTATCTTTCAACTGATGAGCTTCTAGTTTCTTATTACCACTGTGGGCAATTTTATACCATGGAATAAATAACAGCAATCTCTTTAAAAAACATTGCTCCCTCTAGCTGTTTTCAATGGTATAACAAATTTACTTTGTTGGTTTATTTTCTCTCTATTTCTGTATATATATATATATATATATATATATATATATATACTTTATTTTTTTTATTTCTTCAAGTTACATCTCAGTCACAATCCCTTCCCTACTCCCCCTTCCTGTCACACCATTCCACCCTTTTCCCCCCAACAGCTACCCCTTTCAGTCCAACAAATGGTTCCTTCTCTTTTTTTTTTTTTTTTTTTTTTTTTTTAGTTAATAAATTTATTTGTTTGTTGCTTCAGGTTACATCCTTATCATATGGTTCCTTCTCTTATAACAGTAAATACTATACAAAACAACAGAAATAAATATGCCACATTTATGAGAGTTAAATGGCCCAGCATACATTCCCAATGTCCAGTCCATACATATTTGGCCCCTGACTTTAACATGCTACCATCTAACCATCTCCATGAGTTTAAAGTTCTATATCTGACTCAGCTTTCATACTAACTTGCATCACAATTTTAAAAACATCTTCTTAGATCCAGATCGCACTCTTGATTCCTAAACAACTCAAAATTTAACTATGAGACTCTAGCTATCTATTCTTCAACCACCTCAGAGACCTGAGAGGGATAAATATATCTGATTATATAGGAAGTGCAGGGCCTACAGCTTCCAAAACTAAGAAATGACATACCCGTGGCTGCCTCGACAGTTCCCCTTTTCTCTCCATACATTACAGCATCAATCTTCAGCTGTTTGGCCCCGTTTCTCTGACAGACATTTGTTGTAGAGCAGGAATTATGAAGGACTTACCTACCCTGTCTTGGCAGAGCTAGGCTGTCGACTTCCCTGCTACCAAATTTTGTCCTTTTTGGACAGCAGTCTGTCTACAGTTGAAGCAAGGGTTTTTTCATGCCAAGAGATAGGCTTGCCACTAATTCAACCATCTCACACTGGAGATTCTTTGATGCTCATCTTCTACTTGGGGTAGAATAGGGGGTGCTGTCAGGAGCTGATATGTCGCGATATCAAAAAAAAATCTTAATTTAAGAAAATATCTTTGAATGCCATATTCTGCAGATTTCTTGGGGTTTTTAAAGATGCCCTATCTATCTCTTGTATTTAGATAAACAAATGTTGCTTGTCTCTTAACCACTTTGATTCTGAGTAGCTGAGAGAATATGTGTGATAGACTGTCATAGTAGCTAACAAAATGACACGCTTGCATGACTAGGAGTTTGTATTTCTTAACTATCCTAAATGGTTTAAGACGGTTGGTATCAAGAAGCCAGAGCTTCACATTTCATTTTTAAGTATCACTAGGTACAATACCTTTAAGAAGTGTTACCTTTAATTTTGTATCAATATACAAAGATCAATACCAATGTGGCCAAATATACTCTTAATTTTGTACCAATATACAAAGATCAATGCCTATGTAGCCCAATATAATCTTAATATTATGTCCATATGCAAGGGTCAATACCATTGTGGCCAACTATAATCTTAATTTTGTATCAATATACAAAGATCAATACCGATGTAGTCCAATACAATCTTAATTTTGCACAATATACAATGGTCAATACCACTTTAGCCAAATATAATACTAATTTTGTTGTATCAATATACAAAGGTATAAGGGCATATTCAATAATCTGTCCCTTCTTCTTGGTCCTTCCCATACTATGTCTATGTCCCATTTTTCTCAAGTCTGTGCACTCCTACATAGGAGAGAAAGAAGGATACAGAAAAGAAAAAGAAGGAAGTCCCTGGGTCTAACCTCCAAAATCCATTTAACAAGACCATTTAACAGCTTGCAGCCTCTTCCCCTAAATAACAAAGTTTTCTGTTATCCATCAAATAACCAAAAAGGGGGGAGAAACATCCTCCCCACCATCTGGGCATGGGACGTCGCTCTCTTAAAATGACTTCCTGCTGATTTGGGTCGTAGTAACCCTGTTTCAAGATCTGGGCGAGACTGTCTGAGAACAAGGTATCTTGGAAAGGACTTAATGTAATAACTGTTTTGCTTGTACTTAGGTCTGTGTCGGCTCTCAACATGTGCAAACAGCGTCTCCCAATTTACCACTGTAATTTATACTACACCTTGCCAAATTGTGAAAAGAAGATGCAAATTGTGTTTAAGACAACATGAAGGGTGGAAAATGTATCACATCCTCCTTGAGAAGTTGTTAGTTATAAAAGACATTGAGGCCTTCCTTCTCAACTTCCTATGTACTAAGTTTTGATGAGAACATGGTATTTGAATTCTCAAAAAGATCATCAGTAACACTGAGTCTACTAGTCTAAACACATTTAGAACCCATGCTCCAATACGAACCTCTACTTTCATAGGGGAATAAATTAAAGCTTAGGCAGTGACTTGTCTTAAGTAGTACAAGAAGTAAATTTGAAAATGTTTCAAAATAAGAGAGAACCATTAAGGTCTTAAGAAATAACTATTTGAAATCAGTTTTTAAATGGTGTAGCTATGATGGTATCCATTTCTGAACTAATCAAATCACCAGAAAAAAAAAAGAATAAAAATGTGCTTGATATTATTTTCTTCTAATATTTTAACTTCTTTTGAACCTTATAAAATATATAATCAATCTTTTTTAAGGTTGCCATGAAACTATGTGAAACAAATTATATTTACTGAGTCTTCAATTGCTAAAATGCGTAGAAACAAATTGAACTATTGAAATCATATTTCTCCAAGTAAAAAGATATTGTGTTCTGACTACTTTCATGTCTGTTTGACACAGCTAGACAGAACTTCAATTAAGAAAATGGCTCCTTCAAATTGACCTATAGACAAGAACTATGAGGCATTTTCGTAATTAGTGATTGATATAGGAAGATTCACTCACAGTACGTGGTGTCACCCCTGGGCAGTTGGTCCTGGATTGTATATGAAAGAAGATCAAGCAAGCCATGGAGACCACATCAATAAGCAGAATTCCTCCATGGTTTCTCCATTAGTTGCTGCCTCCACGTTCCAGATATGAGTTCCTGCCCTGACCTCCCTCAGTAATACATGACCTCATAGTTATATGATGAAATAAAAGCTTTCCTCCTCAAGATGCCTTTGGTCATGGTTTTACCATATCAATAGAAAAAAACACATGGATTGAAAATAGTTAGTTACACAGAGTACTGTTTTTGAAACTATTTTGATGTTAGGCAAATATTAACAGGAAATGTATATGAGGAGAGTAGGAAAATAAAGGATAAAAATCTCTATACAGTGCCAGCTGTCAGTATTTTATTGCTATTTGTAATTGTCTTGCACATGACATGTATGAAAAATGTACATGTGGCTTTAACTTTGCTAAGAGTTTGTGATACTAATTATGATCATGAAGACGTTCTTCATGACATATCATTTAATTGAATATTGATTAATCTATACACTAAATGTCTCCATTTATCTACAATAGTTGACAGCACATTAATTCCCAGGCTATACTATTGTATTTCATTTCCTTTGTAAAAACACAAGTTTAAATCCCATAACAAAGATTTGACAAATAACTGTTGTGTCTTTCTCACTCTGAGAAACTGTAAGATTGACTATGCATAGTAATTCTAATTAATTTTCTCTATGATGGTGGCAAGATTTTAAATGATGTATCAATCTATGTAGCAAACATGTTGAAAATCTAGGAAATCAGAAAGTGAAATATAATTACATCTAGAGTATTCTGTATTATTTTTCTCTTTCTACATAACCAATTGTAGTAATGCAATAGTAACATTTTGAAATAAAACATGTTTCTTACAACATAGTTTGTGGGTCAGGAGCCTGGGTTGAAAAAAGGTTACTGAAATCCAAGCAATGCCCTGGGCCTTTATTAGTTCTCCATGGTTAGTCTAATCCAGGATGCTGTAATGTTATAATTGAATTCTTATAGATAAGATCTTGATGTTCTTGTTTAGAGTGACAATGATCTCTCCTTGCTCCTATAGGATGAGCACGTGTCTGAATGATGACTTTCAAATTATGATGAATTATGCAGACCATCATGGGAATCTCAGTCTTGCTTTGTATTTCTTTCTGGAAAAGTCCAGTACATCTTAAGGATGCATATAATTTAATCAAATTTACCTAGCATAATCTAAATTTTGATTAAAACAAAGGTCAAATTATATGGAACCTTAATCACTATTCCAAGTCCTTTGGCTTTGTTTAACCTAATACAGACATGGAAGTCAAATTCTTGACCTTCACAGTTTCTCTAATAGTCAATTCTCAGTTTTCTGTGGAACCGCTATATTGATTTCCACAGTGTCTACACAAGTTCCCACTCCACCAGCAATAGAGGAATGTTTCTCCTGCTCCACATTCTTGTCATCATGAGCTTTGTCTGTGTTGTTGATCTTCTCCATTCTGGCAGGTATAACATGGAATCACAAAGCAATTTTGATTTGCATTTCCTTGAGAATTTTCAACATTTCTTTAAGTGTTTCTCAGTCATTTGAGATTCTTCTACTGAAAATTCTGTTTAGATCTGTACCCCATTTTTCAATTGGGTTATTTGGCTTTGATAACTAGTGTCTTAAGTTCTTTCTATAGTTTATATATTAGTCCTCTATTGGATGTGGAGTTTGTAAGAAACTTTTCCCATTCTGTAGGCTGTAACTTTACCTGATTGGTAGTGTTCTTTGCCTTACAGAAGACTCTCAGTTTCATGAGGTCTCATTAATTTATTGTTGATCTTAGTTCCTGTTCTATTTATGTTCTGCTTGGAGAGACATGTCCCATGCCAACACATTCCACAGTATTTCCCAGTTTCTTTTCTATCACATTCAGTGTATATGGTTTTATGTCATGATATTTGACCCACTTCAACTTGAATTTTGTGAAACATGATAAATATGCATATGTCTGCACTCTTTTATATGTAGATATCTGGTTTGACCAGCACCATTTGTCAAAGATATCATCTTTCTTTTTCAAGTATGTATTTCTGGCTTCTTTATATATTAAAAAAATATCAGTCATCCATAAGTGTTTGGATTTAATTCTGGGTCTTTGATTTGATTCTGTTGATCAATGTGTCTGTTCTTGTGCCAATATCATGTAGTGCACTTATTGCTATAGTGCTGTAGTACAACTTTAAATCTGGGATAGTGAGATTTCTAGTAGTTCTTTTATTGCTCAATGTTGGTTTAGCTATCCTGAGACTTTTGTTTTTCCATGTGAAGTAAAGAATGTTATTGAAATTTTTATGAAGACCCATTGAATCTATAGATTGCTTTTATTATTGTTATTATTATTATTAATTATGTTTTCAAGTTACATCTCGATCGAAGTGCCCTCCCTCCTTCCCTCCAGGTTCCATCCTCCCTTTCTCTTCCCCATCTTCATCCTCTCCTTCTCCTGGGATGGCAGCCTCCAACTTATCAACTCCCCTCATTTCATTAATCACATGAGGGCTAAGAGCTTCCTCTTGTACTGGGATCTGATATGACATCTCAACTAGTGTAATGTGTTCCACTAACAGGAAACAGGGTCTATGACTCATTACTGGGTGGAGTTTTTCATAGGTTGTAGATTGTTTTTTATAGGATGCCCATTTTTTTCCCTATGTTAATCCTACAGGTCCATGAACATGATTGATCTTTCCATCTTCTGATATCTTCTTCAATTTCTTTCTTAGAACACTTGAAGATTTTATATCCAAAATTTACAAATAAATCAAGAAATTAAATGCCAAGAAACCAAATAATCCAATCAAAAAAAAAATAGGGAAAAGAGCTAAACAGAGAATTCACAAAGGAGGAATTTCTAAAGTCTGAGAGACACTTGAAATGCTCAGCATCCTTAACCATCAGAGAAATGCAACTCAACAGGACTCTAAGATTCCATCTCACACCTATCAGAATGACTAAGATAAAAACCTCAAATGACAGCAAATGCTGGCAAGGGTATGGAGAAAAGGGAACCCTCCTCCATTGCTGATGGGAGTGCAGGCTTGTGGAACCACTGTGGAGGTCAGTCTGGCGATATCTTAGAAAATCTGGAATAGCTCTGCCTTGGGACCCAGCCATACTACTTCTGGGTATACATCCAAATGACTCCTTACCAAATCACAAGGAAGTTTCCTAATCTATGTTCATAGCAGCCTTACTTGTAATAGCTAGAAACTGGAAACAGCCCAGATGTCCCTTAACCGAAAAATGGATTAAAAAACTGTAGTACATCTACACAATGGAATACTACTCAGCTATCAGAAACAATGAAATTATGCAATTTGCAGCCAAATGGATGGAACTGGAGAAGCTCATCCTGAGTGAGCTAACCCAGTCTCAGAAGGATGCATATGGTATCTATTCACTTATAGTCAGATTTTAGCTATATAGTACAGGGTATCTATACTATAACCAATGCACCAAAGGTAACATGGACATAGACTTTTCTTTTTCTTCCTGTCAATGAGACAATTTTCCATAGTGGCTGCCTTGTAGGCCCCCAGTGTATGGGGAGGCTCTTGACCCTCATATGACTGCTGAACTGGGGCAGGGAACTGTTATGTAGGGACACTCCACCCCAGAGGAGTGGGATGGAAGTGATAGGGGGTAGAGAGTTGGAGGGCGAGACTGGGAGGGGTGGAAAGAGGACACTATGATGGAGATATAACCTGAAACAATAAATAAATTAATTAAAATATTAAACACCAAAAAAATTGTCTTTTTGCTCTAGCTAAACTTTCAAGTATTATATTGATACAGGAGACTGAACAACGTTGTTTTGTTCCTGGTTTTAGTGGAATTGCTTTGAGTTTCTCTTCATTTAATTTGATGATAGCTATAGGCTTGCTGTAAATTCCTTCATTTTGTTTAGGAATGTCCCTTGTAAACTGAATCTCTCCAGGACTTTTGTCATGAACGGGTGACAGATTTTGTCATAGGTATTTTCTGCATTGAATGAGATGATCATAAGGTTTTTTTTCTTTCTTTCTTTCTTTCTTTTAGTTTGTTTATGTGGTGGATTGCATTTACTGATTTTCATATATTGAACCATTCTGGCATCTCTGGGTTGAAGCTTATTTGATTATGGTGGATGACCCTTTTTGCTGTGATCTTAGATTTGTTTTGCAAGTATTTTATTGAGTATTTTTGTATCTGCTTAAGGGAAATTCTGGCTAAAATTGTCTGGCCCTGGGTTTTTTAAAGTTGGGAGACTTTTAATAACTGTTCTGTTTCACTAAGGGTTATAGGTCATTTAAATTGTTAATTGAATCTTAATTTAACCTTGCTAAGTGTTACTCACTGAGGGAATTATTTATCTTTTATATTTTTCCAATTTGGTGGAATACAAGCTTTTAAAGTATGTCCTTATGATTCTCTGGATTTCCACCTTGTTTGTTGTTATGTCCCCCTTTTCATTTCTGTTTTTTGTTGTTGTTGTTGTTTGTTTGTTTTTGTTTTTTTTTTTAATTTGGATATTCTCTCTCTGCCTTTTAGTTAGCTTTGACAAGGTTTTGTCTCTCTTCCCAATTTTCTCAGACAACAAACTCTTTGTTTCATTAATTGTATTGTTCTCTTTGTTTCTATTTTATTAATTTGAGCCCCCAGTTTGATTACCTCTTCCTATCTCCTCCTCTTGGGTATATTTACTTTTTTTTTCTTCTAGAGCTTTCAGGTGTTGCTAGTATGCATCATCTCTTTGTCTTTATTTAATATAGGCACTTAGTGCTATGAACTTTCCTCACAGCACTGCTTTCATATTTCATATTCTATATTTTCCTGTGTAGAGTTAACTTCCTTAGATGGAGTCTCCCATCTAGTACCTTGTGTAGGGCTGAAGTTTTAGATAGATATTGTATATATTTGGTTTTATATGTACATATATATATTATTAATATCTTATTTTCTCCATTTATAATATTTGAAAGTTCTATTCAGTATACTATTCTAGACTGGCATCTGTACTTTCTTAGAATATGCAGCAAAACTCTACAGACCCCTCTGATTCTTAGAGCCTCCAGATGTAATTCTATTAGGTCTGTCTTTATATGTTACTTGGTCTTTTCCTTTGCAGCTTTTAATATTCTTTCTTGTCTCTATAGGCTTAGTGTTTGATAATTATATAGAAAGTGGACTTTCTTTTCTGCTCCAATCTATTTGGGTTTCTGTATGCTTATTTTACCCTTATAGGTGTCACCTTCTTTAGTTTAGGAAATTTTTCTTCTATAATTTTGTTGAAAGTATTTTCTGAGCCTTTGACCTGGGAATCTTCTCCCTCCTCTATTCCTCATGTTCTTAGATTTAGTCTTTTCATAGTATCCCAGATTTCCTAAATGTTTTGTGCCAGGAATTTTTTTAGATTTAACATTTCTTTGATGATGTATCTATTTCTTCTACTATATCCTCAGTGACTAAGATTCTATCTTCCATTACTTATGTGCTGTTGGTAAAGCTTGCCTCTGTATTCCTTGTTTGAATTCCTAAAATTTTCATTTTCAGCCTTCCCTCTGCTCATGATTTCTTTACTATTTCTATTTCCATTTTTTAGATCTTGAACAATTTTATTTATTATCTTTAAATGTTTGTGTTTTCCTTCCTTTCTTTAAATGGTTTACTTTTTCCTGCAATTGTTTGTATTTTCTTGGATTTATTTAAGGAATATATTCAATTTTCTTTAAGGAACCCAACTTCCTTCCTTGGCTGTCATAACTTAACTGTAATGAAAATGCCTCAACACTAGATTATGTAGAACTGTGTTTGTAATGTGTAGAACAACTGGTTATCTACATAAGGTATTGATGACAATGTAGTACCTACCATATGGGAACTGAATTCACACATATGGGTTCATCTAATGATGGACAGCTGATAATGCTCCATATAAGAACATTCACCAACATGACACAGAGGCTCATAAGAAAAATATGATTATTGATTTAAATGATTATTTAGTGTCTCTCATATACCAATAATGTTAAATCTATTAAATTCTAGAAATTGACTGCAGTGAGTAAACTTATAAGTATTAAAAATTTCTATTAAAAATGTGATTATTCAGCCAAAGTGACATTTAGAAACCTACTACAGAAAAGGAGATTCAGTTTGCTTTCAATAAAATCAAGAGTCTCAAATAAGACATGAATAATATAACTGAGGAAAACAGAATACTGACTTGAAATATTCAAAGGGCACAATGACATAAAATATTATTTCCATCATAAATTTCATATTTTTTCTCTGACATAACATGGTCAATGACTATATTTCTCCAAGATAATTTTAGTATAAATCCAGTAACACAGCTTTCAGTGCTCACTAGCATGAGTGACATGTCAAACAAGCAAAGCCACACATCCACTTTTCCTTTTTCTTCCTCTCATTTAACCCAGTGAGTCAGGGAGTCCACTGCATCTTAAAAGTAGTTACCCAGACACCATTAGGCACCAACACTTCCAGTTTCCTTTCCTCAGTGGTTTACATTCTTTAGATATGGAGGTCTAGAAAATTTCTTAGGGGGGCAGAGCCAACAGAATTAAAATATACAGAATTTAAATTACAAAACAGACTCTCAAACATGTGTACCTGCATATTTTAATCAATATGCTAACCAACAAGTTCAATATATTCTTTTTAATTATGCTATTAAGTTAGTTCCATCAACAAGGTATAGAAGGGAGAGCTATTCTCCAGAAAAAAAAGATGTTTATTGGTGCCTGTTGGAATTACATATTTAAAACATACTAGCCTTTAAGGTTACTAGGAAGTACAGTGCAATAATTAATTTTCATAATGGTAATTTACTATTAGAAATATTTGACATAATAACAATAAAAATGAAGAAGATAACACATTTTGTAGTCATCAAGAGGGGTAACTTTCTTAAAAGTGTACTATCGTTTTCCTATGTGGGATATTTATTTTTGTTTCATTAATTTAATTTTTTGTAATATTTCTGGAATATAGGCATTGCTAAGCTTGCCAAAGAGGAAAGACAGAAGCAGATTGTTCATATTGTCTTTAATGAATTCTGCATTAAAATTAAAGCAGTAAAGCCCTTCTCTTATATATATTGGAATTGGTAACAAAATTATTTGGATTAAAATGAATTAGTTGTAGAACTGACTAATCCAAAAAGCATTATCTTGTACATAACTCTTTGTCTACATTTTACACTTCACTCACAATTTTTTCCTCATTTCAGCAACAAATATGTATGTATAAGAAACTCTTCAATACACAATAAATTTTTTAAAAGTTTTAGGCATTTTGTGAACATATTTCCTCAAAAATCTTATCTTTTTTCAACTATTTAAAGATGTAGCTCAATGACAGAAAACTTCTATATCATGAGTGATGATCTGGAATCAATATCTAGCAAGGCAAAAAAAATTAATTATAGTAATATATTTGTTAGAAAACAACATTTTCAAGAAAATATGCTTTAATAGGTAAAAGGTACCTAGGAATTCTTTCCCATTCGTGTCCTCGAAATGCTTACATCATCATTAGATTTTAAAACAAAGGCAGTCATAGAAAGTGTGTCCAATTTTGATAGGAGGCAACTTTATGTTCTGCTTATTTGAAAATACTAAAAATGAAGTCCAAGTAATGCATATACATTTCATTAAAAATGAAAGAAAAGAATGAATGAATGAATGAATGAATGAATGAATGAACTAATGAAAAAACTCACTAGTGATTTGCTGTTGTCCCTTTTAACAGGTCAACAGATAAGGAAAACAATGTAATAAGGAAAATTAGTGCAGTGGCAGAATGGGAAGAATGCAACAACAAGCATAAGGTCCTGGGAGACTGTAGATTTAGATCTCTCTTCTATTCCCCGATGCACTACAAGACTGATTTGCCTTCCAGCTGGTGTTTACTGAAATCTATTTATTTTCTGTATTTTTTATAACACAATGAACTTTATTATCAATTATTTCATTTTTTCCCAATGTAAACTTGTGAAAACACCAATCCCTTAAGATATGCACTGTCTACAAACACAAGGATTTGAGATGTGACTGTATAAAAATTTTTAATTGTTTTATTAAAACAAACACACACAAAATGAAACATTAGGGAAGACATCCTATGATAAAATCTGACCAAATACAATATTAACTTAAGCTTTTAGTAATATTTCAGGAAGGTCAACATGATATGTTAGTGACATTGCGCAGCTGCCAAAAGTTTTTGGTAGTAAGAAGTTTCACACAAGTTACCCTGATATTTATTGTCTCCAATTTTGTTTATGAAAACTAGGTCTCAAGATATACCAAGAAATGCTACAGACACCCTCTAACAATCCAAATGTTGAAGAAGTTTAAGGATGTCATAAAATCGGAACATGATAAATAATTTATAAACTAAGCCTCCAGACATAGAAAATGAAGTCATAGAGATCTCTCAGAAAAGTTAGAAAACAGAGGACAACAGGAAGTGAAGCGAAATTAACCACTTCATCCCATGTTTTGCCCATAAGACATCTAGTAACACAGGGCTTTCCATTGTAGATGTAGCCAAGTTAGTTTTTATTAGAACTATGGAAAACACTCAGTATGCATAGGAGTGAGAGGCTATCATCCTACATTAGTCCACCACCATTTCTTCCTTTCACCCTTTCCCTAATTTTTTTTAGTAACATATCCCCCTCCCCTTTGGTACAAATAATTGAACTAAAAAATCTTGGAATATAAAATGAGTATTAGATTTTATTGGAGTAGAAGGTAGGAAACAATGTCCTAGAAAAGGCAATTTTTTGTAAAGTTTAACATCCACTCAGTGTAATATCATCTGTGTACACAAGGTCAATGGCAGGATAACAGCTAGCAGCCTGAAATTTTACAGAACCATGGACACAACAGGCCACATGTTTATGCTTTCAATTAACTTAGCGAATCATTTTCAACCACCTCAATAGGGTAAATTAAAAATATCACATTTCTCTTGGTCTATATTGTAACTTTACTGACTTGATATATTGTTAGTAGTGGTGACCTTGCATTTCTTGAACTTCAACCCTTTCAGCTCTTCAGGCATAAGTTTATTATTGTAGCAAGAATGGTGTTTTCATCATTCTCATTGCCCTTGACCCTTAGACCAACTTTGCAGGACTCTAGTGATGTAGCCAGCTCTCTGTAAATGTAGCTTTTATGTGCCTGATATAATTTTCATCCCTGAGGCTTATTACACAATAAACTCACCCATTCTAGCTCTTTCTGAACTCTGGCTGGCTGATTCAACTCAGCTGTTCTGGCTCAATCTCTTCTCCAAGCTGATTGATTCAATCTGGCTTATCTAGGCTTCTGACTGAATTGCTGTGCTTGGCCTCTAGCCCTAGCAATTTATTCTAATTTTCTGGCTCCTTCTTGTTCTCTGGCTTCCACTGGCTCTCCATGAACTCACAAATGAACTCAACTCCACTCACCTGAACTAACCTAACTGCCACAAACGGAACTGCCACTGCACTGCCTCTCAACTGGCTCCTCAATGAAAGAAAACTGACTGACCTCAACTCAACTCCATTGCTACTATACTGCCTTTTCTACTGACTCTCTACTGTCTCAACTTTACTTAGAGCTTTAAGGTTTTTTTTTTCCCTGTCCTAATCGGAGTTGAGCATATCCTCTCATCTTTGACTCGTTCTATCAAACCGTTCCTGATTTTTGTCACTTTGTCTGCCCCTCAATTAGAAGTCATTTTCAAACATGGTGCTTTCTTCTACAAACACACTTTACCTTCATTGCTTGGTATTAAAGGTGTGCGGCATGTCTTCATTCCAGATGGATCTAAGAGACCTAGAAGTCTTTGGATGTCACTGGATTCACATTCTGCTACAGCGTTCTGTTCTTCCTGAAACCTACAAATATCCATAAGACAAACTGGCTTACACTTCATAGTGACAGGATCTTGTATTCTCCAATGATGATTGCTGCTACTACTTCTTTGACCATTTTTGCCCTGATCAGGTTTGGAATGATGGTGGCAAATACTACGATATCCGTAAAGATCATGTGTTCCTTTGGTTGGTCTTTGGGAGCTTTGGGTGTGATACCATACCAGTGTCATCATCTCCAGGACTTTTATGTGCCCCAACTTTGTGCACCAATATCTCAATGGGCTTTCAAACATTTTTGACCAGTAAAAGTACAGCCATATTTATTTCTGAGGTTGGAATGCCAGTTTGCTCACTAATCCCATACATCTCATGGAGTAGCTGATAAAAAAGACTACTGGCTAGTTCAAGCCCTATTGCCCAACATTAATGACATGAAAGGCATTCATATCCTTGTCCCAACATTGCAGATCTTTCATCAGTGGGCTTTGACAGCAGCAGGTGAACTACAATGCTCTCTACACTTTCACTGATATTTAGCTTACTGATTAAATTCAGCTTTTCCTCTGAAATGGAAGCTAATTTCACATTTGTCTTACTGTTGTTTCCAATATCTACAACTTCCCTGGTGCTGTTGAGATATAGGAGTAGTAGCCAGTAGGATTCTCATCAATGAGAAACATGTTTGTTGTCTGATCCTACCACTCTCTTGCCTTTTGCCACAATTCATATTGGCTCTTCTGTGGAATTTCCTTCCAGAAATATCAACAGCTTCATTATTAACTGAAGCAAGGTATAAAGGCCACTTGTAGAAATATCAGGCAAACAAAAGACACAGCAGCCTCCAGGTCAGCCATGATAACAGGGAAGTGGTTGGCAAGACTATGCAACAACCTGTTCAGGGCTGGAAAGTTTTGTTTTTTTTTTTTTTTGTTTTTTTTTTTATGGGCCATGTGATATGGATATGGATATTCTTTTTTATATATATAAGTACTTTCTTTTTTTTTCTTAAAGTTACATCTCAGTCACAAACCCTTCCCTATTCCCCCTTCCTGTCCCACCCTTCCACCCTCTCCCCCCCCCCAACAGCTTCTCTTTTCATTCCAACAAATGGTTCTTTCTCTTATAACAGTAAATTCTATACAAAACAGCAGAATTAAATATGCCATATTTATGAGAGTTAAATGGCCCAGTATACCTTCCCAATGTCCAGTTCATACATATTTGGCCCCTGACTTTAACCTTCTACCTTCTAACCATCTCCATGAGTTTAAAGTTCTATAACTGACTTAGTTTTCATACTAACTTGCATCACTATTATAACCATCTTCTTAGATCTAGAACGCCCTCTTGATTCCTAAACAACTCAAAATTTAGCTATGAGACTCAAGCTGTCTATTCTTCAACCACCTCAGAGAGCTGAGAAGGATAAATATATCTGATTATATAGGAAGTGCAGGGCCTGCAGCTTCCAATACTAAGAAATGACAAACCGGTGACTACCTGGACAGTTCCCATTTTCTCTCCATACATTCCAGCATCAGTCTTCAGCCTTTTGGTCCTGTTTCTCTGACAGACATTTATTGTAGAGTAGGGATTGTGAAGGACTAACCTACCCTGTCTTGGCAGAGCTAGGCTGTTGACTTCCCTGCTACCAAGTTTTGTCCTTTTTGGACAGCAGTCTGTCTGCAGTTGAAGCAAGGAGTTTTTACATGCCAAGAGATAGGCTTGAAGGGCTGAAAAGTTTTAAAGTGTAATTTTTCTGTTGAGAAATTTCCAGAAGAACTAGTGACCTAGAGGCAACTTAAAGTAAAAGTGACATGTGAGTGTATTGTCAGAAATTACAAATGAAATTGCATCTTTTAAAAATCATTAGGTGCTGAACATACAAGTGGATCAAAAGTATGTATACAGAAGTGCTCAATTTTGAAGTTATCTAACTTTCCAATATAGAAACAGGAACATTATGTCCCCCTGAGCTGTTTAAAGATGTTTTCGTAACTTTAGATATTTTTTTATATCAAGACATATGAACTTCTGACAGCACCTCCTATTCTACCCCAAGTAGAAGATGAGCATCAAAGAATCTCCAGTGGGAGATGATTGAATTAGTCTCAAGCCTATCTCTTGGTAGGAAAAGCCCTTTGCTCCCACTATAGACAGAATGCTATCCAAAAAGGACAAAACCTGGAAGCAAGTAAGTCGACAGCCTAGCTCTGCCAAGACAGGGTGGGCAAGTCCTTCATAACACCTGCTCTACAATCAATGTCTGTCAGAGAAACGGGGCCAAATGACTGAAGATCTATGCTGTAATGTATGGAGAGAAAATGGGAACTGTCCAGGTAGCCACTGGTATGTCATTTCTTAGTTTTGGAAGCTGTAGGCCCTGTACTTCCTGTAAAATCAGATATATTTATCCTCTCAGGTCTCTGAGGTGGATGAAGAACAGATAGCTAGAGTCTCATAATTAAATTTTGAGTTGTTTAGGAGTCAAGAGGGTGTTATAGATCTAAGAAGATACTTTTAAAATTGTGTTGCAAGTTAGTATGAATGTTGAGTTAGATATAGAACTTTAAACTCATGGAGATAGTTAGATAGTAGAATGTTAAAGTCAGGTACCAAATACATATGGACTGGACATTGGGAATGTATGCTAAGCCATATAACCCTCATAACTGTGGCCTAATTACCTCTGTTGTGTTGTATTGTATTTATTATTATAAGAGAAAGAGCCATTTGTTGGACTGAAAGGGGAAACTGTAGGGGGAAATAAGATATACCTTAAACTTAAAAAAAAAGGGAAGAGGATGGGGAGTTGAGGGTGGGAGGGTGGAACTGGAGGGAGGAATATGGAAGGGACTGCGATTGAGATGTAACTTGAATAAATAAAAAATATAGGAAAAAAATAAATAAATATAGAATTGAAAGTGAACCCAACTGCAGACAGACTGCTGTCCAAAAAGGACAAAACTTGGTAGCAGGGAAGTTGACAGCCTAACTCTGCCAAGACAGGGTAGGTAAGTCCTTCATAATCCCTGCTCTACAACAAATGTCTGTCAGAGAAATAGGACCCAAAGGATGAAGACTGATACAGAAATGTATGGAGAGAAAATGGGAACTGTCCAGGCAGTCGCTGGTATGTCATTTCTTAGTTTTGGAAGCTGCAGGCCCTGCACTTCCTATATAAGCAGATATATTTATCCCTCTCAGGTCTCTGATGTGGTTGAAGAATAGACAGCTAGAGTCTCATAGTTAAATTTTGAATTGTTTAGGAACCAAGAGGGTGTTATAGATCTAAGAAGATACTCTTAAAAGTGTGTTGCAAGTTAGTATGAATGTTGAGTCAGATATAGACCTTTAAACTCATGGAGTTGGTTAGATAGTAGAATGTTAAAGTCAGGGGCCAAATATGTATAAACTGGACATTGGGAAGGTATACTGGGCCATTTAACTCTCATAAATGTCGCATATTTATATCTTTTGTTTTGTACAGTATTTACTGTTATAAGAGAAGGAACCATCTGTTGGACTGAAAGGGGAAACTTCTTGGGGTTAGGGGGTGGAAGGGCGGGATAGGAAGGGGGAATAGGGAAGGGTTTGTGACTGAGATGTAACTTGAAGAAAAAAAAATAAAGTATTTAAAAAAAAAAGAATTGAAAGTGAAAAAAAAAAAAGAAGGCACTCGCAACTTTTTTCTTTTATCATTCCCTGTAGCTTTGAATTGATCTGAGAGTGGGGATTGACATAAAACCACATTGCCAGCATTGTCATTTGCTTCCCATTTGTGGGAATTTTCTTGCCATTTGTGAAGTCTTGAGCAGACGAATGCCCTTTCATCAGTTTTCCCTTTGCAAATTGAAACAATGCCTAATAAATAAAGTTGAAAAAAATTTAATGAGCTAATATATAAAGAAGGCTCCAAGTAGTATTTGTAAACTAATAAGAACCCTTGTTACAGTTGGTATTGTTTTTATTATTTCTATAACAATCATTGACTTGCTTGGAAAGTGTTTGATTTTGAAGTATCTAGCACAAATGTAACTGAGGTATTTTAAAACTTAGATTGGAAGAGTAGAAAAAGCAAATATTCAATTTTTACTTAACAGGGAGTCAAGGCTTCTATGGCTGAACCTTTAAATTAGCAAAGTTTTATAAGTATAATAATATATTTTTGTGATAACCACAAAAATAAAGTTAGAAAAGTAATAAATATATAAATACACCTATCCATGAGTGTTTTATTTATGTTTAGCAAGTATATGTGTGTGTATGTCAACACACACATGTAAATACAGAAATACAATATTCTGACTCTGTGTAATATTTCTTTACATGCATGTTTTCAGGGCTGATCTTTTAGTATTGTGTAAATAATTTATGTGCTCTTCTCTGGAGAAAATCTTTTCTCTCATGTTCCTTGGGATTCCTTAGATGACTTGGATTTTGTATAAGGTTGAGGCCTCCTGAGTTTCTTCTGCTCACATTAGCATGTCCATTGATGTCATCCTGTTCGTGAGACTTTATGTGTGTAGCTTCTGGTGTTGCTAGGAGACAGAATCTCACAGAAAACTCCCTGTTTCTCTGGCTCTTATAATGTTTCTATCCCCTCTTCAACAATGCTTCATCAGTCTTTTAAGTTGGATTTGTACTGTAGATGTAACAATTGGGACTTGGATTTATAATTTTGCATACTGATTTGTTGTGGTTCTCTGTAATGTCTTCATTTGTTACAAAGAGAAGGTTCCTCGATGATGGTTAAGGATTACACTTATAAGTGGGTATAAGAACATTTAGAAAATAGCTAGGAATTAGGGTTTTAGTAAATTGGTAGTTGTAATTATTCATCCAAGATCCATGACCTCATTAGCCCTGAGTAATTGGCTAAATTTCCAAAACTAGGCATAATTCCCTCTTGTTAAGTGTATCTTAAGTTCAAATAAAAAGTTGTTGGCTCACACCAAGGTATGTATGCCACATCTTCACACTTGGCATTATTATGCCATGCTAGTGATTGTTGTGGATTATAGGAACATAAGTGCATAGGTGTATTTTCTAGACCTCATGCCTTTCATAAATTTCTCATAGTCTGTGGAGAGTGTTGTGAAACTACGTGAGTATCCATTTGGAAATATTAAATGGCTGGTGAAGTAAAGAGAGGTAAGGCTTGCTGACTGCTCTGTTTCTGATAGGTTAAATGGAAAGAATCTAATAAAACAGACATGAGAGCCAAGAAACAATAAAGTGGGCCCGAGGGGCTTTATAATACCAGAGATATGAAATGCAACTGCAGAGAATATAGTTTTCTCAAATCAAAACAATAACAACAAAAATCAGATGTGCAAAGTGAATTGTTATAGCTTGACAGGTAATACGTGATGTACAAACTGCACACTGCATGAACTCTTAAATATACATTCCTTATTGTTTATTCAGGTAGTTAAGGATGACAAGACCAGGAATTCAGAGAGAATAAGAAACCATTTAAGATTATTGTTCTAATAGGTGGCATTTATACACATTTAAGATAAGCAGCCTAGATGTAGATATAGTCCTTATAATCCCACTCCTCTTTTTTAGTGGGAGAACAGAGAACCTTAAAGAACGTTGAAAAGTTGAAGTCACATTTTCTAATGGAACAGTTCATAATGATTCTGACCACCAGGACAAGATATGATTTTTTTTTTACTACTACTGTTATACTACACCTATCTGACTATCTATCATGTATCTATCATCTATTTATCTATCATCTATCTTTCTATCAAATATCTAATCTATCTATATTATATATGTCTATTTATCATATATCTATGTTTCTATCAATCATCTATATGTTATCCATCATCTTCTCTATGTATATAAACATAGATGGATATATTACAGAATGTATGTTTGTGTATGATAAAAAAGTATAGATTTGTAATTTCTCTAACATCAAAATTCTAGTGGGATAAACAAACTAAAAAAGTTTTGAAAATGAGTCGTTTTTTAAATATTTGAACAATTAAGATAATTCACTGTAGAAAAGATTACCAAGTCTGCTAAACTAAGTTCTATTCTAGGACCAACATAGTAAAAAGAGACATCTGAGTCCCATAAGCTGTGATCTGACCTCTACATGCATGTCATGACACACAAATGACCACTCATGCAAAAACACACATACATAGATCAAAGTAATATTTAAAAATGTATACATAGATAAACCAGCAGAAAAACACTAAATGTTTTTAGTAAATAGCTAAGCTGTCTACTTGACATTTGAAGGAGACAAAAGGATTCAGCCAGGGATAATACCTATGAAGTACATGACCTATATAAAATATCGATAACACAAAGAAACAAGCTCAAAGAAACAACAGAAGAATAAGAAGCCAGGAAAACCAGACTAACAGTGGGAGCAAAAATAAATCTTTCTTTAAACTCAGTGAGGGTGAGAAATTCTAATGGAAAAGGGATATTACTTAGGCATTGAATGTGGCAGTAGCCACAGAACACTCGAGAGAATAAAATCACAGGTTAACAAGAGTCATGAATTTCAAGATTTTATATATTAACTCTGACTATAGACATACTTCAGTCTTACAGATTTTTGTATAAACAGACTCCAGGAATTATTTTTCCAAAGGCATTGCCAGAGTATTTGTTGAAAAGAGGCTGTAGCTTAGGTATGATAAAAGGGTCACTTGCTTTTGTGTCTGTCCAAGGCTTGAGGGCAAGGCAGAAAAAGGTCAGATTTAAGGACAGAAAATTTCCAAATTGGGGTCACAGTAGCTAAAAGCAAGGGACATGACTTGTGCTACAAAGAACTGGAAACTAGACTCACTGAAAGCTTCAACAATTTCCACAATGAAAAGATTAAGAGACAAGAGAAAAGGAATGATGATAACTCTTGAAATGTAATCACATATACCAAAAATTCAGCATGAAGTAGACAAGGAGAGTGTCTAGGAAATGCCCTGTGTTGGTAGAATTTTGATATTGACTGAGGAAAATAAATAAGTACTTACATAGCAATCAGGAAAATTTTCATTTGTTTTTGACTTACCAGAAAGGACAACCCTAGTTAATTAACTGACCTGTGTTACATTGCAACATCCTGTCAGGATAAAGAATGATGCTAATTGTTCTCAATGGGTAAGAGACTTGGAAGAACACCAAAGCATGGCTTCCCCATTAGGTCTTTCTTGTGTTTCCCAAATATTGTTTCAATTTTGTTTTGGTATTTATTCTTATAGACTTTTTATCATTTCAAAAGACAATAGCAAGACGAGACATTTAGAGGATGATTTGATATAATTATACATAGCAAATTGTGGGTGGTGGACCAAGGCAAGCTGACTGTGTTGTTTTCATTAAAATGAAAACTAGCACAGAGAGAGAGAGAGAGAGAGAGAGAGAGAAAGTACGGGACAGACAGTACAGGGAATGGAGGAGAGTACCGTACAAGAACATTGTAGCGTACATATAGAGAGTATGTACAGTTCAGTGCAGGTCTATTGAGTTCAGTGCAGGCAGTTAGATGCAGTTCTGTTCATGGAGTTCAGAGACAGTCTTTCAAGAAGAGCAATTCAGTGAAAGGCCAAGAGAATCCAATTTGAATCAGTTAGCTTGGAAAGGAGCTTTGAGCTAGAACAGCTGAGTTGAAGCAGCAAGCCAGATTTTAGAAAGAACTGGATTTATTCAGCAGTAAGTCTCAGAGGCTGAAAACATTCTAGGCCTAGGTCAGCAGGCCGAGGCAGAAAATATTGTAAATCACATTTTAAAATAATATTCAATTTCCTCATACAGAAATGACAGACCTCTTCATGTAAGAAGAATTTAATGAACCTTTCCTATATAACCATCCCACATAATTTCACATTATGTTTTGGATTTTTCCACACCAATGCCTAATTTTAAATAAAATTTAAAAATTGGTACAGTTATGTGACAAGAAAAAAATAATGACAGTATGACAACCTTTAAAAACAATTATATTAAGAAAATAATGAATCATCCACATAATTATTCAAAATGGTATTTTAATTATTAAAGCACTTTTAAAGGCCATACACTCTATTTTATTAAAGGTAGATATAGTCTCCAGCATAGTAACCACTGTTGCTAAGTGTGTTTTACATAGAAGTTTTTTTTTTCATTAAACATTAATTGTAAGTTGTTTTATTTAATCTTTTTTTAAAAAATTATTTATTTATTGCTTCAGGTTACATCTCCGTCATAGTGTCTTCTTTCCACCCCTCCCAGTCCCGTCCTCCCACCCTCCAACCCCTATTCCTTCCATCACACTCCTCTGGAGTGGAGTGTCCCTACATATCCGTCCCCACCCCAGTTCAGCAGTCATATGAGGGCCAAGAGCCTCCTCATACACTGGGGGCCTACAAGGCAGCACCACTAGGGAAAAGTGTCTCACTGACAGGGAAAAAAGTCTATGTTCCTGTTATCTTTGGTGCATTGGTTGTAGTACAGATATCCTGTACTATATAGCTAAAATCTGACTATAAGTGAATAGATGCCATGTGCATCCTTCTGAGTCTGGGTTAGCTCACTCAGGATGAGTTTCTCTAGTTCCATCCATTTGGCTGCAAATTGCATGATTTCGTTGTTTCTGATAACTGAGTAGTATTCCATTGTGTAGATGTACCACAGTTTTTTAATCCATTCCTCAGTTGAGGGACATCTGAGTTGTTTTATTTCATCTTTACAGTGACGTACACGGTAAACACCTGTTCATTTTCATTTTAAGTGTGGAAAGTCTACTTGGGCATCTATGGACATCACCAGTCAACAAATCCAGTAGAGGTAACTCCTTCCTAACACTGGGCTTCTTCTTTGGTTACCCTCCAGAACATGATGGTAAAAAGCTTGTTGCTGAAGAGATTACATGCTTGAGGCTTAAAACAAGGAAAAATCAACCCGATATTGACTCACAAGGATCATCCCTCTTGACTAGTTTTCATAGTGCTGAAATATGCTGTGCATGCTACCATAGGACAAAACTAATCATCAGTCTTATCCAGATGTGAAACTTGCAAGCTACAATAATGACCAGTTCCAAAAGATATGTCCACTGGGGAAATCGTGGCAAATGTCAAGAGAATGAAAAACCACTTTCTGTCTGAATTTAAGACCCACTCCACACTGGCACAATTACATAGTCTAAGAACCTGTGCCTAGACAGATTGCAGTCCTTAGGGGAAAACCTAGTACTTTTAATTTGCTAATGAGACATCTTATTAAATGGATTCCTGAGGACTTCTTATTATATCCATAGATTAGTGGATCTTCCAGATCTCATAAGAGAGGGATCTTTTTTCAGTAGATGAAGATTAGCACAGATCCCCCCACAATGGGTGAAGGTACACAGAATAAAAGACTATGTAGTGTTCAGACCTAAATGTAGTCTCTACAATACCCTCCTTTCCTCCCCAGGCTCAAGGATAATTGTGAAAGAGTAGACATAAGTATTTTTGCTTATTTTACATCCTTACTGCAGTTTTACCTCCCTCCTCTCCTCCCAGTCTCTTCCCCTTACTTCCCACTATCACTCCTCCTTCATTTCTCTTCAGAAAATGGAAGACCTCCATGGATATCAACCAGCCATGGCATATTTAGTTGCAGTAAGACTGGGTACCATCTCTTCTGTTAAGGGTAGACAGGGCAACTAGGCAGAAGTATTTTTAAGACACAGATGCATTGTGGGTCTACATTACAAAGATAACAGTGTTTTCTGGACATAATAAAACAGCTGTACTTCTGAAATCATAATATATGTGACAGCACTGGCAAGACTTGATAAAGCTCAAAACAAACAAAATTTCAGCATGGATAGGGAAGGTGGACATGTAAATCCCAACCCTAGCTGAAGAGGTAATGGTAATTGATAGCTCTAAGGAGAAGGAGAGTTAATTTCATCAAGGGTCTGGTCCCTGGTAAGTCTAACATGCTCCAGTGGGAAGTCAAACACCTGGTAGTATAAAGGCAGCATTAATGTAATTTATTGCATATTTCAAAAAAAAAAAAAGAATGAGGATTCAAAGTTGTGTGGGTCTGGAATCCAGGGTGGATACAGAAGGAAATGCTGGAAGAAGATGAAAATAAAATGTATGAAATTCTGAAAAATAATATATATTACCATGATAAATCTAGAGAATATTAAGGTCACAATAGAGGTTTATTTTAAAATTTTAAAGTGTTTCAATTTGGGTCATGTTGCTGGAGCCCATACCCAGGACTGTTGGGGGCTGGGAGGAGCTAGTGCAATCAGTGAGCCAGACTCCTCCCGGAGTCCAGTAAGTGGCAAAAGCAGACCCATTTATTTCAGAAAAAGGATGCCTCCTTTATTCCCTCTGTCCAGAGTCCCATTGGCTCTTGAACTTCAGGCTGCTGTTGTGACTCTTCCTCATTAGCACATGTCTCATTACCTGATATGGCGTCATCAGGCTCCTGGCAGGTTCAGGCAGGTCTCAGGCAGGGCAGGTCTCAGCCAGGCTTGTTCAGGCATGCCCAGGTATATCTCAGACCCACTCCATACCAAAGCCCAAGCATGTCTAGCAGCAGGCCTTGTTCCTCCTACAGGGTCCTAAAAGGTATTTGGCAATTATGAGTCCACACAGAGTCTGGAAATGGGAGAAGAAAGCTAAACAAGGGTTTTGAAATGTAGACTTGTGATGAGACAAAGTTTGTCAAAGAAGGATGGATATGAAGTACACAAAAAAGATATTAGGACTAGAATGACGGTAGGGAATAGAAAGAGAAAAGACTTGCTTTTGAAAGAACAAAAACCCCAGTCTCTCATCCCCACCTGTCCAATTTCTTACCCACCCTCCTCTGCTGTAACAAACTCATGAAAGTAAAATAACAAAGAATGCCTGGAGACTCTAGCTTTCCCTCCCTCAGAGGCCTTGAGTGACCATCTGGACAGAGCCATAGATAATGAAGGACTCTCAAAAGGATTTATTTGTTAACTGGGAGTTTCTTTTGCCTCCTGAGGACAAGGTTACCAGGGGACTCTAAGAGCTCATCTTACAAGGCCAAATGTGATTCTATGTGCTACACACATGTCAGGAGCACACAGAACTCCCCTATGATTTCAGGGAGAGAAGGCTAAAAGGATCATAGGAGAGGCAGAGTTGGTGAGGTTTTAGTATTTATTCCAATTAAGCATAAACAACAATAAATGCAAATGAATACAGTAATCCCAGTTCTAGTAAATCCTAAACTTAATCCACATTCTGACCCTGATCCTTAGGCTCAGAGTCTGCAGGTAAGGGCTTGCAAGTGGTTGCCTTCTGTGTTGTGATAATGAGAGCTTGACCAGTAAGCAGGCTTGACCAAGAAGTGGGCTTGGCTGCGTTATCTCCGCTCTGGTCTTTCTCTGGTCTCAGTCTCTCCCAGGTGTCAGTCTCTGGTGGCAGTACTGTGGTCACTGCTGAGGTGTTTAGGGCTTTTCTCTGATGTTCGGGAATTGACTGTCAAAGTGGCAACCAGCAAACTGTAGAAGCCATTGGTGTGCTTTCCTGTTTCAAACTACCAATATTTATATGTCTACCACCAGGGTTATTGCCCTAGTAACCTGGCAACCAGGGTTCCACCCTGGGTGGTGCGGCTTCCTTTGCACTCCAGCCAAGTCTTGATAAGCAGCTGTCAAATATGCTAAGTAACCTTCTGCTTATCTTAAAAGTATTACATCACTTCAATTCACACTCAAACTTAAACTATTAACTTATACTATTGCTATTAAACTATTGCTAACTCCTAACAGCCATTTTAGGTGGCTATTTTACAGGCTCCTTACAATACACCTCCCAACTGCCCACGCCCTTCCTTGCCTAGCCCTTAAGACCCTCACCCTCAAACTTTCCAGGTTCAGGGCCATTCACAGACTCCCTGCGTGGAGAACATGTGATGGACCTTGCCTTGGCTCCAACCCCCAATTAAAGATCCTTTTGCTTTTGCACCCAGTTGGAGTCTTCATGGCTTGTCTTATGGTTTTGTGAATTGGGCATTACACTGTGAGATGTGAGATTTAATTTTGCAATAATGTCTTATTCCATAATAGGATTAAACATTAATTACTAAGGAATCAAGGGAACAAATCTATATATATAATTTCAGAAATGAATATTTCTTCTTGAATTAATAATGTTTCATTTGACGGGCGGTGGTGGAGCACATCTTTAATCCCAGCACTTGGGAGGTAGAGGCAGGTGGATCTCTGTGAGTTTGAGGCCAGCCTTGTCTACAGATTCCAGGACAGCCAGAGATATACAGAGAAACCCTGTCTCAAAAAACCAAACAAAATAATAATAATAATAATAATAATAATGTTTCATTTGATAAATTCTATTTCAATGAGTGAAAAAAATCCTATTTTCTCTCTAGAATTTATGCAGACAATGAAAATAACAAGAGACAAATCACTCTCCCTTTTGCTTAACCACATTCTAAATATTACAAAGTGAATAATAAGTGTCATATGTGTATCATTAAAATTTCTACTAGAAGCTAATAAATATATTTGTTCAATCACAGGGCTGCTCCAGATATTATAGACCCAGAACATCTGAAAACTAAACATGTTTCCCACAATTCTGGAAAATATCAGTGTGCTCAATGTAGACAAGTATTCCTTCATATGACAAATAAACCCATGGAACTGTTTTCTACTTCATGACTTTATGTCATAAAGATTCACACTTCAAGGAATAAGGTGAAGGGAAAGCAGTTTTGATAATTACATCTTTTCACCCATGGTGTGTTACTTTCTGTTCATTACAGTGAAAAAACTAATTTCAAAATCTAAAAAAAAAAAAAAAAAAAACTACTGGCAGTCTTATAAGATTATGTTTTGTGTATAAAACACAAATAATTCTGTAATGCAGAACCTGACAAAAGTAGAAAAAAATAAAAGTACCACACTGGAATAATTTAGGTGCTCCAAAACACTGAAATCATTGTACTCCAATAACATTTGTCCCCATTGCTAGCAAAAACAATGTAATCTACTTATTATACAATAGTAATGTGTTTTATATCTCATAAAGTCTGATTGCTATCTGGATTTTTATATATTTTTTTCTACTTAACAGATAGTTTGTGCCATCTTAATTAGAACATGTATCAGACAATACTTCCCATTTATTATTTTCTTTAATCCTCTTACCACCATAAAAACTAAACATTAGAAACTATGTTTTAATATGTAAGATAAACAAAGTTAAGTAAGATTAAAATATCATTCTTTTGTAATGTAGATAATAATGTAATGGTTCAGATAATGTAAGTCTGAACAAAAATTGATAACCAGATTTCATGTGGTGTTTTGTAAAACATATTTTTTAAGTCCAGTAGAATGTTGAGATTTTATTCTAGCTGTATATTTGCAGTAAATGCCTCAGTAGTGACTGGTTTCATTACACATACTTATGGTGAATAAATACCACAAAGCCTGTTTCTTCACTAACAAAAATCTTCAGCAAACTAAAGTAAGGAGAAGAGATTACTAATTCTACCAACTTTAGAAATGAGCTCTTAATACTGAAACACTTCCTCCATGGCTGCCACAATATGATAGTATGTTTCAAGTTTTACACTGATTTTCATAGAAGATGATTCTGAACATACTAACAGGCTATGTGTCAACAAAATATCATAAATTGGAAATACTAAAGCAAAGTATATTTAAGTGAAAATACACATAACCTGTCAACCAGATTGACAACATGATAGACAATGACATTTGTTTAACCTTGAGGTTGTGTTGCTCATTGAGAGCTATGTAGAATAATTAATTAAATTACATTGGGTAAACTTTGTAGAAAAATGACTAATTAAATTATTTGCCAATATTTAAATTATACCTATTTGGTAAGTGGTGTTAACCCTTAACCTGCCATTATAAATGAGCACACAGAGACCTGATGGATTTTTAAAAAGCCTTGGCCTGAATTGAGCAATTTTGACCTACCTAGGCTAGCCCTTAATTCTATTCCCCAAATATGATCCCTATATAATATACATATGTCCCTTTGGACTGCTATTCTCCACACTGTGCTGATGTTCTAGGCCATGTGGAATGACGTTCTTTTCTCTAACCCATGGCATGTATCCTCCTTCTTGCTCTTGGCTTCTACTCTTGGTTGCTCCTTCTACCATGAACCTCTCTGTTTCAGAAGCCGGCACCTTAGTCCTGCCTACTTCTGTCTTTGCCCATCTAAGGCCACAGTATTTATTCAACCATCCAGAGACAATGTAAGTAACAGACAGCAAGCAGAACCAATTAATTAACATTTAGAATGCATACCTTCACCCCATCATATCTACTGCACATATCCATGAACGTTTATTGTGCTGAATGTCAGTAACATACATTCCTGGATTGCATAAGAAAACTAACTGATTATAAGCCAAGACGAGGCAGCAAGCAGTGTTCTTTAAGTTATGTTCCCCTGACATAAATCTCTGGCCTCAACCTACTCATACACTCACATGGACATATGCATATGTGCAAAACACATATATGCATGTACACACACACACACACACAGAGAGACAGTTTTTAATTGCATAAAATCTTTAAGACAATATACTAACTTAAATGTCACTTTACTTCCATTCCCTGGTTTTGATGTTCAGCTGTCATTTTACTTAAGATCCTTTCTTGGTGTATTGAATTATTTTTGTAGATAAAACATACCAGGAGGTATGTTTTTATAATGATATTCCTTGTTGTGATATAATTCCACAGTAATACATTGCCAACACAGCATATGTGCTTTGTGATGCCAGTTTACACAATTTAGATTGCCTTTGTGAAATGGCTATGCCCATTTGATGATTCCCAATTACCTTGATCTTTTAATGGATTTTGTTTTCCTGCAGCAACTGAAGATGAGGACTGTTACTTTTACCTCAACAAACTCATTATCAGATGTTCCTTTTTAATGAAATCCAGTCTCTTACTAAATTCTGTTATATACAACAGGAAGCTACAACTGCACATCTTAATTTTTTGTTTGGTAAAATATTCACATTCTGTTCTCTCAAGCCGTCTCAAAAACCTCTTTCATCAAAAATTCATTGTGAAGGTGTTGAATACTCCAAACACCACCAAAAATCTGTTAACCAGGTAAAACTAAGGTGATAACTTCATCAGAAGGGAAAATGATACCTTGGATGAGTCCTTTTGGATCTGAAGGAGTCTAAAGTGAGACTTTCATAGGGTCTGAGCCTTATACCAAGTTTTCTTTCTTTTGACATTTGTTTCTGTCTTTGTTTAGCATCTCATTCACATTGTGACATGGATTGGGATAAAGTAAACTTCGTTAGGTGCAAATTGAGCTTTGATGACACAAGGAAATTAAGATCTCTATGAAACAGATATTAGTGGTTGATAAGTGAGGTGTTTGCCCAAATGCTGTCTCTAGATTGATCTATAGCAGGCTGAAAAAGTAAAACTAAGTTCTTATTAACTTAAAGTATGTATAAGCAGATAAAAGTTTTTACTAAATGAAGTAAGTTGTCTCATGAGGTTTTCATAGACGTGAGTAAAGGCAGGTTAAGTTGTCTAAATTAATCACTGTTCTCTGGGATGGATCAATAAGTCTTTTTTATCATGGTGGACATGAACACACCTATTAAGTAAAACAACTGGTCTTGAATAGATCAAGATTCACAGGACTTCTTAGTGATCTTGACTGTTCATTCTTACCCATGTGGCCCAAATAAAATTTTATAACATATTGATTTGTATCCTATTGTTGAGATCAATGTCAACATATCTGCCTAATGCTTCCATCAAGAGAGGATCAAAATGTCAGTTATTTACATAAATGAAATATTATATAAAGATACAATTAGATTATTATACACATGTATACAAATATTACATGAGTTTCTTTAAGGACCATATTTCTTTCTATTATCCTCTGGACTTTGCATTACCACTCTTGATTCCCTGTATCATTGCCTAATACAGCTGATTCAAACATCCAAATTGATTTTTTAAATTGTTATTTTATATTAAGTACTGCAGATACTAAATTATGTCAGGAATACTCATTATTAAGGTTTATCTATATAGGAGTCTGATAGTAAAAAAAAAAAAAAGAAAAGAAAGAAAGGTCATTCTCTCTGTGTTGATTTGTTTTAAAGACTAGGAATATTAACCTCAGATTTAAAATATTCTTTTTTTAGTTATTCTCTTTATATACTCATAAAAATGCATATATGAACTCAACCCTTGGTCCTAATTATCTTTTATGTCCTCGCATTTTCAAAGCAATAAAAAAAAAACTACTGGTTGACTTGTGTTTGCAGGTTTTCATGAGGCATTTTGTTAATGCAGACAGTGTTAATTTGAAAGGAAAATTAAAGAATCACAGTCAATTAAGTTGACTTAGACACAGGAGAACTGTGACAAACGGAGACTGACATCACCCAGTCCTTTGTGTGATAAGGCAATTTGAAGAAAATGCATTTTCTTCTGCAAAGTGCACTGATGCCCCTTAAGCTTCTATGAGGCCGAGCACTGTGTCCCACACCAGAAGTTGGAGCACGGAATAAAAATGTGAGCCATGATCATGTGCTACTCTGAAATTCAAAAAGAAGTACGGATAACATTGGAAAATATCCAGTAAGTCCAGGCCCGGCTTGGAAGACCAGACCCAAAGAGGTAAAAGCAGTTTGGTTGACAGGTGTGTCAATGGGTCAGATAGCAGGGGATTCTACAGTAGATAAAGTACTGTACACACTCTTCCATTCTCTGATCAGATAACAGCAAAGAATGATATATTCCTCACTTCATTTTACCCTCTACCCTGCACCTTAAATTGAAATTTCCTGATGCTAAAGAAGTCAGTGTGGATGTGTGAACCTCACTCACACATTTGTTACATTGTACAATTACATACACAGGAAAATAACAGAAAACTGGAAATATGTTTGGAATGCTCTAAGCTGTGATTCTGTGCTGTTTCAAACCATTGTTGTCTTCTGCTTTTGCTATTTTTATTATTATCATTATTAAGCTTTTACTATTTGGAGATATCAGGAATGATGACTCATGGTTTAGTTCAGGTTACCCCAGGATTATTTTCATGTCTCAACTTCCTATATGTTAGGATTACAGCTCTATTTTTCAATATATGATGTAAAAAAGGAAAAACACAATTATAAATGTCAGATATGATAATTGAATTAAATGAAGCAAAATATTCAAAATATTTCAAAATATTATAATCTACAGGTGTGGTTCAACATATGAAAATCCATCAACTTAATCCACCATATAAACAAGCTGAAAGGAAAAAACCACATGATTCTGTCGCTAGATGCTGAAAAAGCATTTGACAAAATCCAACACCCATTCATGGTTAAAGTCCTGGAGAAAGCTGACATACAAGTACCATACTTAGAAATAATAAAGGCAACATACAGCAAGCCAGTAGTCAATATCAAATTAAATGGAGAGAAACTTAAAGCATTTCCTCTAAAAGCAGGGCCAAGGAAAGGATGCCCACTCTCTCCATATCTCTTCAACATAGTACTTGATGTTCTAGTTAAAGCAATAAGACAACTAAAGGAGATCAAGGGGGATACAAATCAGAAAGGAAGAAGTTAAATTATCCCTATTTGCAGATGATATGATAGTATACATAAATGACTGCAAAAACTCCACCACAAAACTACTATAACTGATACACACATTCAGCAAAGTGGCTGTATACACAGTCAATTCAAAAAAATCAGAATCACTTTTTTATACAAAAGATAAATGGGCTGAGAAAGAAACTAGGGAAATAACACCCTTCACAATAGCCACAAACAATATAAAATCCCTGGGGGTAAATCTAACCAAGCAAGTGAAAAAACCTGTATGTCAAGAACTTCATGTACTTGAAGAAAGAAATTGAAGAGATCATCAGAAGATAGAAAGATCTTCCATACTCATGAATACATAGAATCAACATAATCAAAACGGCCATTCTATCAAAAGCAATATACAGATTCAACGCAATTCCTATCAAAATACCAATGCAATTTTTTACAGACATTGAAGAACAATTCTCAACTTCATATGGAATAACAAAAAACCTTGAATAGCTAAATCAATCATGTACAATAACAGAACATCTGGAGGTATCAACATCTCTGATTTCAAGCTATACTACAGAGCAATAGAAATAAAACAGCGGAGGTGGGCCAAGATGGCGGCGACCTACACTGAGGCATTTTGAACGCAGGGAAAAAAGAGCCATAAAAAACACAGAGTTATTGGGCACTGTGCAAAAACCGGAGGGGCTAGACCCCCCCCCCTCCCCGGAACACTCACAGCTCCCAAGGGACTGTTAAAAGTCCCAGGGCAAGGCTCTCCCCATCTCTCACAGACACGGAAGCCACTAAACCCGGGATTCGGGAACTCCCATTTGGAGAGGCGCCTGGTAAGATCGATCCCAACTTACAGCAGGCAGAATCAGGGTCCAATTGGCCATAGATCGCTGGCCTATTGGGCTCCCCACACATCAGGTTGAACTTATACCCACTTAAAAAAATTTGCGAGATAGTGGAAGGCTTAGCAAAGAACAAACAGGGGGCTCAGCGGGTGGTCTGTAGCCGCTCGTGAAGCTGAGGGCAGAGGTTCCGAGAGAGCGCGGGAAGCTGGGAACACAAAGGCCAAATCTCTGCGAACCCATGGCAGGCCATCTGGGGAGAGAGACAGGCGTGGGCGGGGCCAGGGCTCCCTGCACCCATGGCTGAGCTGCTGGGACAAGAGGTCCACTCAGGCAGCGGGAGGATACGGGGCTTGGGGTACCCACGGGACCCGTGGCGGCGCAGACAGGAAGGGAATCAGGCACAGAGTCCAGCCCTGTGGCGAGAAGCCTAGAGAGAAACCAGAAATCGGGACCATAGCTGTATCCTGGAAAATCCAGACATATTAGGTGTGGAGCCAGACCCTGTCAGCCTCCTTGATGACAAACAAAGCCCACAGAATCTGTGCCTGGGCAAACAGGCCCATGCCATCAGAACCATTATAGGATGATAACTCAGAGTGCAACATAGGGAAGTCTGAATTGGGAGCAGTGAAACAATCCTGGTCCATTACTCACAACCTGGGAATAGGCTGCACCAGATCACAGTGCCTCAGGCGATTAAAACCACAGTGACCTTGAAATCCCCCTGTAAGCAAAGACAGATAGCCAAGTAACTCCTCCCCTGCACCAAATCATCCACTGTGGTTCCAAGCACAGAAAACAGACAGCTAAACACATCCAATGGCGAAAGGTCAAAAAAAAAAATAGAAATCAAGGAATTATGACTCCAACAAAGCAGAATCATCCTAGCTCATCCAATTCGGATGACCACACACCAACAGAAACACATGAAAACATTGACAATTCTGCATTATGGAAAGT
>CAJQZJ010001638.1:19783843-19794750 GCA_907164525.1 Lophiomys imhausi | reverse complement strand
AAAAACGCACAATGGAAGAAGGACAGCATCTTCAACAAATGGTGCTGGTCCAACTGGATGTCCACTTGCAAAAGAATGAAATTAGACCATACCTATCACCTTGTACAAAACTTAATTCCAAGTGGATCAAAGACCTTAACATAAGGCCAGCCACACTAAAGATACTAGAAGAAAAAGTAGGAGAAACCCTCGAACTCATTGGCACAGGTGACAACTTCCTGAACAGAACACCAACAGCTCAGGACCTGAGATCAACAATCAATAAATGGGACCTCATGAAACTGAAAAGTTTCTGTAAAGCAAAGGATACTGTCATTCGAACAAAACGGCAACCAACAGACTGGGAGAAAATCTTCACCAACCCCACATCTGATAGAGGGCTATTATCTAAAATCTACAAAGAACTCAAGAAACTAAATGCCAAGAAACCAAATAATCCAATCAAAAAATGGGAGATGGAGCTAAATAGAGAATTCACAAAGGAGGAATCCCTAAGGGCTGAGAGACACCTGAAGAAATGTTCAACATCCTTAATCATCAGAGAAATGCAACTCAAGACGACCCTGAGATTCCACCTAACACCTGTTAGAATGGCTAAAATAAAGAGCTCAAATGATAGCGCATGCTGGCGAGGGTGTGGAGAAAGGGGTACCCTACTCCATTGCTGGTGGGAGTGCAGGCTTGTGCAACCACTATGGAGGTCTGTCTGGTGATATCTTAGAAATCTAGGAATAAACTTGCCTCAAGACCCAGCCATACCACTTCTGGGTATACACCGTAAGGACCTCTCACGGAGACATAGGGAAGTCTCCTCATCTATGTTCATAGCAGCCTTATTTGTAATAGCTAGAAACTGGAAACAACCCAGATGTCCCTCAACTGAAGAATGGATTAAAAAATTGTGGTACATCTATACAATGGAATATTACTCAGCTATCAGAAACAATGAAATCATGCAATTCGCAACCAAATGGATGGATCTAGAGGAGCGCATCCTGAGTGAGCTAACCCAGTCTCAGAAGGATGCACATGGCATCTATTCACTTATAGTAGGATTTTAACTACATCATACAGGATATCTGTACTACAACCAACACACCAAAAGGAACAAGGACATAATTTTTTTTTATCTTTTTCTTTTTCCTTCTTTTTTTCTTTTTTTCTTTTTCCTTTTCCCTTCTCTTTTTCCTCTCTTTTTTTGTTGATATTCTTTGTTTTTGTGGGTTTGTGTGTTTGTTGGTCTTTTTTTTAGTATTCCCCCAGTAGCAATGAGACACCATTCACTGGCAGTACTGCCTCGTATGCCCCCGGTGAATGAAGAGGCTCTTGGCCCTCATATGACTCCTGATCTGTGGTGAGAGACTGTTAGGCAGGGACAGTCCACCCCAGAGGAACAAGGCGGAAGGGTCAGGGGGTAGAGCATGGGAGGGTGGGGCTGGGAAGCGGGAAAAGAGGACAATATGATAAGAATGTAACCTGAAGCAACAAACAAATAAATTTATTAACTAAAAAAAAAAAAAAAACAAAACAAAACAAAAAAAAAAAAAAAACGGCAGGGGGCAGGGCTGAAACACTGTGAATGGAATAGAGGATACAGCCATTCGGCCTGGTTTTGCAGACCTCCAGGTGTAGAGAAGATGTGGAGCTAAGGTAAAATACAAGAGAATTGTGGTATTGGCCTATGCCTTTGACTTCAGCGGAGACGGGGCGGATGGGGGGGGAGGAGCACCGTAAATTTGGTGGTCTTATGTATTCTGGAGTCATATGGAGCGGGATGGTGAGGGTGCATACTCTTGGTCCCACCATTCAAGAAGAGTACACCCTTGGTCCCAGCTCCCAGAACACTGGAGACAGAAATGGGCAGATCTTGGAGCTCAGGGTCAGCCTGATGCATGGCAAACTCTAAATAGAGAAAGACTTCGATCCAGGAGTGGTGGAACACATCTTTGATCCCTTCAGATGGGAACCACAGGTATCTGATCCCAATAATTATTGTTCAGAGACACACACAAGGGATTTGGAGGGACCTAGGTTTGGAGGCTACTTACAAAAGGCCTTCTCGATGCAGGCAGATTGTCCTTTGGGATCTCAAAATATATACACTAGAGCTGGTTTAGCTCCAAGGTGACAGAATGATTTCTTCTTTAACCCGGATTGAAAGATAACACTTTGTATGTTGTCAGAAGGCCAAATTTGCTTCAGGAGAAGTACTACCTAGTCCCCCCACACCCCCACCCCCCAAAAAAAGAGGGCAATTGTCCTAGGGTTGGGATTGGGGCAGGGCTCTGATCTTATCGTTCCAGGAGAATCGAAGCATCCATTCGGGTAGCCCGGGGACGGCTGGACAGCGGAATCCTCAGCAGAGAGCAGAATCAGGCACCAAGGAGGATGAGTGACCCAGTTGATTCTGCCTGGCAGTCTTCCTCAATAGCTGTCTCCATCGGGGGCCTGCAACCACCACAGTAATCCAATGTCACTGCGACCACTCAGCTCTACACAATGCCCCGGTAGGAACCTCAGTGAAGCCTGCAAGATCAGCTTCTGCCTACAAACCCCTTAGGTCATCTAAAGAGCTGAGAACAGAAGGACTGAACATAAAAGGAGTGTACTAACATTTTTAATCATTTTTCCCATTTGGGTTCGGGCCCCAAACAGGTCTGCTACGACCCAAATCAGCAGGAAGTCACTTTAAGAGAGCGAAGTCCCATGCCCAGTAGATGGGGAAGGTGTTTCTCCGCCCTTCTTTTAGGTTATTTGAAGGATAACTGAAAACTCTGATATGTAGGGGAAGAGACTACAAGCTGATAAATGGTCCTGTCTTAATGGGTTTTGGAGGTTAGCCCCAGGGAATTCCTACTTTTCCTTTTCTGTATCCTTCTTCCTTTCCTATGTAGGAGTGCATGGGCTTGAGAAAAAGGAGATATAGACATAGCACAGGAAGGTCCAAGAAGAAGGGGCAGATTATTGAATATGCCCTTATACCTTTGTATATTGATACAAAATTAGTAGTTTATTTGGCTAAAGTGGTACTGACCATTGTTTATTGTGCTAAAATAAGATTGTATTGGATTACATCGGTATTGATCTTTGTATATTGATACAAAATTAAGATTATAGTTGGCCACAATGGTATTGACCCTTGCATATGGACGTAATATTAAGATTATATTGGGCTACATAGGCATTGATCTTGGTATATTGATACATAATTAAGAGTATATTTAACCAAAATTGAATAGATCTTTGTATATTGATACAAATTTAAAGTAACGCTTCCTAATGGTATCATACCTAGAGATACTTAAAAATAAAATGTGAAGCTCTGACCTCTTGATACCAACCGTCTCAAACGGTCTAGGATAGTTAAAACTGTCGCGTCCCTCTCGACCAGCAAAAATGACGCAACTCGCAAAAGCTCTTCTCAAGCAGTTTATTCAGGTCCCTTGAAAACAGTCTTCCGAATCCCTGCTTGTGTCTCTGCTTCTCCTCCCCCAAGCCCTTATATGCCTACTCAAACCCAATCAGATCATGCCACCTGGTGATCTAAGATAGGCTCACAAAAGGAGGAAGCACACCGGGCTAGGCAGCTGCTACCAACTAAGGCTTGTTTACAGCTAAGCTTGAGCTTTCTGGCATCAAGCCAGGTGCCATCTTAGAGTTGCGGCTCACCACAGTTTTGTGGCTCACCACATAAAACAAACTCCTAGTCATGCAAACATGTCACTTTGTTAGCTACTATGACAGTCTATCACAGATATTCTCTAAACTACCCAGTAATCAAGTTGCTAAGAGACAAGCAACATTTGCTTATCTAAATACAAGAGATGGGTAGGGCATCTTCAAAAACCCCAAGAGATCTGCAGAATATGGCATTCAAAGATGTTATCTTAAATCAAGATTTTTTTTGATATCGAGACATATCAGCGCCTGACAGCACCCCCTATTCTACTCCAAGTAGAAGATAAGCATCGAAGAACCTCCACTGTAAGATGGTTGAATTAGTGGCAAGCCTTTCTCTTGGCATGAAAAAAACCCCTTGCACCAACTGCAGACAGACTGCTGTCCAAAAAGGACAAAACTTGGTAGCAGGGAAGCTGACAGTCTAACTCTGCCAAGACAGGGTAGGTAAGTCCTTCATAATCCCTGCTCTACAACAAATGTCTGTCCGAGAAACAGGACCCAAAGGCTGAAGACTGATGCTGGAATGTATGGAGAGAAAATGGGAACTGTCCAGGCAGTCATTGGTTTGTTCTTTCTTAGTTTTGGAAGCTGCAGGCCCTGCACTTCCTATATAAGCAAATATATTTATCCCTCTCAGGTCTCTGAGGTGGTTGAAGAATAGACAGCTAGAGTCTCATTGTTAAATTTTGAATTGTTTAGGAATCAAGAGGGTGTTATAGATCTAAGAAGATACTCTTAAAAGTGTGTTGCAAGATAGTATGAATGTTGAGTCACATATAGACCTTTAAACTCATGGAGTTGGTTAGATAGTAGAATATTAAAGTCAGGGGCCAAATATGTATAAACTGGACATTGGGAAGGTATACTGGGCCACTTAACTCTCATAAATGTGGCATATTTATATCTATTATTTTGTATAATACTTACTGTTATAAGAGAAGGAACCATCTGTTGGACTGAAATGGGAAACTTCTGGGGGGAAGAGGGTGGAAGGGCGGGATAGGAAGGGGGAATAGGGAGGGGTTTGTTACTGAGATGTAACTTGAAGAAAAAAAATATAAAGTATTTAAAAAAATTTAAAAAAAGTAATAAAACAGCATGGCACTGGCATGTAAACAGACCAGTTGATCAATGGAATTGAATTGAAGACTCAGAAATAAAACCGCACACCTATGGTCACTTAATTTTTGACAAAGAAGCCAAAACCATATAGTCTAAAAAGGATGACATCTTCAACAAATAGTGCTGGTCTAACTGGATGTAGACATGTAAAAGAATGCAAATTGGCACATACTTATCACAATTGCACAAAACTTAAGTCCAAGTGGATCAAAGACCTCAACATAAAGCCAGACACACTATATCTTATAGAAGAGAAAGTGGGGAAAAGCCTCAAACTCATTGGCACAGTAACAACTTCCTTAACAGAACACCAATAGCTCAGGCCCTAAGACCAACAAAAAATAAATGGAACTTTATGAAGCTGAAAAGCTTCTGTAAGG
Source organism: Lophiomys imhausi (assembly GCA_907164525.1). Lineage (NCBI taxonomy): Eukaryota > Metazoa > Chordata > Mammalia > Rodentia > Muridae > Lophiomys > Lophiomys imhausi. The sequence goes on along the minus strand of CAJQZJ010001638.1, from coordinate 19,789,567 downwards.
TAAAGGAAATTGTCATTCAAACAAAATGACAACCTACAGACTGGGAAAAGATCTTTACCAATCCCAAAGCCACCAGAGGGCTAACATCCATAATTTATAAAGAACTCAAGAAATTAAACTCCAAGAAACCAAACAATCCAATCAAATAATAGGGAACAGAACTAAACTGAGAATTCACAAAGGATGAATCTCTAATGGTCGAGAGACACTTGAAGAAATGCTCAACATCCTTGATCATCAGAGAAAAGTCGACGCTGAGATTCCATCTCACACCTGTCAGAATGGCTAAGATCAAAAACTCAAATGACAGCACATGCTGGCTAGGCTATGGAGAAAGGGGAACACTCCCACATTGCTGGTGAGAGTGCAAACTTGTACAATCACTATGGAAATCTTCTGGTGATATCTTAGAAAACTTGGAATAGCTCTACTTCAAGACCCAGCCATACCACTTCTTGGTATACATCCAAATGATTCCTCACCAAACTGCAAGGACATCTCCTCATCTATGTTCATTGCAGCTTTATTTGTAATAGCTAGAAACTGGAAACAACCCAGATGTCCCTCAACAGAAGATTTGATTAAAAAAAAAACTGTGGTACATTTACACAAAGGAATACTACTCAGCTATCAGAAAAAAGGAAATCATGCAATTTGAAGCCAAATGGTTGGAACTAGAAAAGCTCATCCTGAGTGAGATATCCCAGACTCAGAAAGATGCACATGGCATGTATTCACTTATAATTGTATTTTAGCCATGTAGTACTGTAGGGAGTTAGATAAATTAGATTGAGAAAATATATAGGGGTTTCTGATACTGTCTCTTAATTTGGGGCATGAAGATCATTATCAACATGTGGACTAAAAACAGGAAACAAACAGGAGACTTAATAGACTGAAAAACAAGGTTGAAGTCAGGAAAAACAGGAAATACTCAATGGACTGAAAAACAAGGTTGTCAGAAAAACAGGAAAGACTTAATGGACTTAAAGAAACAAATTATCTGGCCTGACATTGTTTTCAGTTGCTAAGTGGGCGGAGCCCAAATTAAGCTGAAACAGAGTTCCTCCTATTTAAGGACAGTGCATGGAGCCCAAAAGGAAGAAGAGGCCCTTGATGCTAGAGAGATCCAAGAGTCCTGCTGAAAAAAGGGCTGGCCATCATTTGATGGCCAGTTCTCCCTGAGGCAGAAAGAAGCTGGTGAGCAAGGAAAACCTGAGCAAGGCACCAAAAAGCCAAGGACTAAACCCTGTTTCTCAGCTTTTGCCTAGAGTGGTTTGATCTGTCTGAACAGTGGCCTAAAGGAAACTGTGTCTGGCTTTAAGGACTCTGAGGTAGAGTGGCAGAGTTGTTGATGTGAAGGGGCTGGGGTCTCCCAGAGAGAAGAAAACATCAAGCCTTATTTAAGGTGAGACTGCAATAACCAACTTACCCTGACGAACCGGCATTTGAGAGATCCAAAAAAAGGACTGCTAAGTGCGTTAAAGAATTTACAACAAAGACTGTGTTCCTGATGACTGAGGACCTGCCCTAGAGACTGTATCATTCTAAAAGTTTAGAAAAATAATTATCAATAGGTTTAGTGGATAGGTTAAAGGGGTTGTAGGAATTTATAGGATTAATAGTTAAAAAATTGTTGGTGTTTGTTATAAGTGAATATAGTAATAAATAAATAAGTTTTAAATAATAATTAAAAACTTCAGTTACATAGTACAGGATAACTATCACACAACCAGCACACCAAAAGGAACCGGAACATAGACCTTGTTTCCTGTTAGTGGGACACTTTGTCCTAATGAAGTTCCCCTGTGCAAGAGGAAGTTCTTAACCCTCATATGACTTTTGAACTGAGGGGAGCAGACATGTAGGAGCAACCCACTCTGGAGGAGTAGGATATGGGGGACAAGGGTGAGAGGGTGATGGGATGGAACTGGGAGTGGTCGAGAGTGGGGACTATGATGGAGATGTAACTTGAAATAATAAATAAACATAAAATGTATAATCCGAATGTTAAGTATATTCAATGTGATGGCTAGGAATATGAAACTGGGAGCTAGAGAAATAGCTCAGTAGATAAAGTACTTCATTTCTCTTCCATAGGTCCCAGGTTTCATTCCAGAAACCAAATGGCAGCTAACAACCACTATAATTCCAGTTGCATTGAATCTGATGCAACCATATCACCAATATACATTAAATAAAAGTAAATCTCACTTGTACAACCACTTTGGAAATCAATCTGGTGCTTTCGCACAAAATTGGGAATAACTCTACCTCAAGACCTAGGTTACTACTCCTGGGCATAAACCTAAATTATGTTTCACCAAACCACAAGGACATTTTCTTAACTATGTTCATAGCAGTTTGATTATTAATAGCTAGAAACTGGAAACAGCCTAAGTGTCCCTCAACTGAGAAATGGATAAAGAAATTTTGGTACATTTACACAATGGAATACTACTAAGTTATTAGAAACAAGGACATCACGAAGTTTGCAGGCAAATGTTTGGAACCAGGAAAGATCATCCTGAGTGAGCTAACGCAGACCCAGAAGGTCAGCAGGTATGTACTCACTCATAAGGGGATATTAGCCATTAAGTACAGGAAAATCATGCTACAACAATCCAGACACAAAGAAACTAAGTAACAAGGAGGGCTCAAGAAAAGATGCTTGAAGCCTTCTAAGTAGGTGAAATAAAATAGACATCAGAGGTGGTTGGAGAGAGGCAACTGGACAGGAACCTGACAGAGCTGCCATCTGAGAGGATTTATCCAGCAGATAATGAAAAGAAATGCAGAGAACCACTGACAAACATTAGGAGCCTTGTGGAAGAGTCAGGGGAAGGTTTGAGGGAGCTAGAGGAGTCAAGGAAGCCACAGGAAGACATGCATAGCCAATTAAGCCGAAGAAAGTTAGGCTGATAGAGAATGAACCACCAACCAAAGAATTTGGATGGCCTGATCCTAGGTCCACTACACATATGAAGCTGATGGGCTGCTTGGTCCCCTAGTGGATTCCCTAACAATTGGAGCAAGCACTATCTCAGACTTGGTCTCTGTTGCCTTCTTCTTGACCCCATGTTCTTAGCAGACCTTCCTTGTCTTGTGGAATAGGAAGCACTTAGTCCTGATGTGATTTGATATGCCAGAGTGGGTGTGTACTGAGCCCGAATTGGGGACGGTGGTGAGGGAAGTGGGTGGGAGGGTGAGGCTGGGATGAGGGGAGAAGGTAGGTTGTGATTGGAATGTAAAATAAACAAATTAAAAAAATAAAATAATATGAATTTGGAATCAAAACACTTGAGTTAAATTAAATTCAATAGGCTGTACAATTGGTACAAATTATTTGTCTTAGTTTCTTTGCCTAAACATTGAGGTAATTAGAGATTATATTATGAGTTATTAGAAGGATTAAATACAGGAAAAATCAAATAGCATTATAGATAGTCTGATTTTTCATTTTTATTTAATATTTTTCATTTGTGTTCTAACTTATTTATGTACCAGGAAACGATATTTCCAAGATTTAAGCTTTCAGTAAACTATGTTTTTTGTCTTTATTTCCATCTAAAATGCAGAGCTTAAAATCAGTTGTGCACAGTTAACTTTTTCTCAAGAAGTGATTGCCTCCTTGTTTCAAGATTTAGAGTATTTTTATTCTAGTAAAATATTTCTGTTGTGTAAGTGCCTCCATCCTCTCACCTACTCGACTTTGTATTTTTCAGTCCACATAGAGGGAGCCTGTTGTGTACAGTTAGTGCATATAGGTGACACTATTAATTGTAAGGGTTTATCTTAACCATTACTGGATTAATGCAAACTTTAGTGTCATGGTCTTTATGTTTAAGCCAAAACAAATTTTGCATCTTGTATTATCTTTCAGCTTTTCTGATATCCTTTTAAGTAATTACTTTTTTATTAAATCTCACATAATATATTTATCTCATCCCTTCTCCCTAACTCTTCTAAAATATTTCTCACTCATCTACCCACCCAACTTCATGTTCTAAAGCTCCTCTTCAAAACAGAAAATCAAAAACAAAAAATAAAAATAATTTTTGAATACAAAATTAACAAAAGAAAACAAAAGCGTGCACACACACACACACACACACACACACAAGCCACAAAACTGTGGAGACCATTTTTGTCTTGGATGACTGTTCCTGATCATGAGAACTAGCCTGGAATGTGTTTATATACCCAGTGACCTTTACTTGAAGAAACTAATTTTTCCATTTTCACTAGTGGTCAGTTGCAAGTAACTTCTCAGTTAGAGATGGAGCTTTGTGCACACTTTTCATTTAAAGTGCTGAGATTTTTGTCTTGTTTGAACTTGTGCAGATCTAGTTTGCACTATCACAGTCTTTGTGAGTTCAAGTGCATTATTAATCCTTTTGTATCTGGATACTATTTCCTTGGACTCATCCACCATCTCTGTTCTTACAGTCTTCAATCCTCATTAACATAGATCCCTGAGCCTATGTTAATGAGGATGGATTTGATAAAGATATTCCATTTAGGACTTAGGAGTGGAGAGAAGAGCAGGATAAAAGAAGAAATATGGGAAAGACAAATAACACTAACGGTCTTTTAAAAGGTTGTATGGAAACTGGCTACTGCAGAAACGTCCTAAAATATATGCATACATGAAAAGAATTTCAAAGAAATTATTATGTAATGGGGAAGACAATGCCCACACTGGACATCTTTGATATCAAGTAAAACCTCCAGTGCCAGGAATTGTTTATATCTTATTGAGTCATCTGCTAAAGTGGTTCCATAGACTGCCCAAAATAATAGAGGCTATTACCAAAGCAATAGGTTACTCTTCATATTCCGATGGTAAGATTCTCTTGCTAAAGACATAACATAATTATCTCATTAAACATAGAGAAGTCGAAGGGAGATCCAAGATGGTGAAGGCCCGCTTGGACGCATTTTTGGTGAAGGCCCGCTCGGACGCATTTTGAACTTGGGGAAAAACAGCCATAAAAGCACAGAGTTGTAGGACGCTGTACAATAGACCCGCCGAGGTCAAGCTGCTTCCTAAATAGAAGCTTCACCTCTACTGTCTCTGGCATTCATGGTAGTAGAAGGTATTTTGCATGCTGCCAGAGGAGAAAATTTAATCATGAATATCACTCAGTCAATATGCTAGATAGTTTTATGTCAACATGCCACAATCAAGAGATAGCTGAAAAGAAGGAATGTCAATTGATAAAATAGCTCCATAATGTCAGCCTTAGGCAAGCCTGTAAGGCATTTACTTAGGTAGACATTGATGTAGGAGGGGGCCCAGTCCATTGAGACTGGGACTATCCTTGGGCTAGTGGTCAGGAGGTCTATATGAAAGCAGGGTGAGTAAGCTATGATGGAAAAAACAGTAAAAAGCACCCCTGCATGGGTCTCTGTATCAGCTTCTGCCTTCAGGTTCCTGAACCACTTGAGTCTCTGCCCCCTTGCTTTTGATGATGAACTGTTATATGAGACTGTGTATGAAAAAAAAAAACCCTTTTCACCCTATGTAGCTTTTGATCATAGTGTTTTATCACAGCATTCATAACCCTACCTAAGACAGCTAAAACTTTGTGAACTACAACAGCAACCTTCCTGTAAAATATCATGGGCAATAGTGGCGCAAATGTAAAAGGACCAACCAACCTGTTCATTGGCGGGAAAAGATATACCTTAAACTTAAAAAAAAAAAAAAAAGGAAGCAGA
>CAJQZJ010001638.1:19757355-19783833 GCA_907164525.1 Lophiomys imhausi | reverse complement strand
GGAAAAGATATACCTTAAACTTAAAAAAAAAAAAAAAAGGAAGCAGATGGGAGGAGGGTAATGGGGAAGAGGGGGGGAGGGTGGGAATGGACTGAGGAGTAGGGAGGGATTTTGACTGAGATGTAACTTGAAGAAAAAAATAGATTTAAGACATACTCCATGAGGAATCCATATCTGATACTACTAAAGTGGCCAAGAACTTGAAAATAGGATCATGGGCACTAGTAAAACACCTATTACTATTATTATACTAGATATATATCATGGTTTTGTAATATATATGATATAAATAATATATGCAAAAATTGATACCTAATGACATATGACAGCAGTAGATAAGAACATTCCCAAGCCTCATCATAGAAGTCTTCTTGCAGGAAATGTAATTAACAGAGACCCACAGCTGTACAATACACAAAGAATAAGAAACTTTGGTTTCACTTTTTAAAATTACAAGTTCTAAAATCAGAATAAATAGGACTTGAAGCATGGCCTTCTTAATCAACGGTTCTGTGTGTGTTGCTGGTTTCTTTAATGTATTAATCTTCATTATCCTCAAGTGCAAACCAGACAGACAGCTTGTAAAAATTAATTGAGTTAGTAAATGCAAGCCATTTTATCTTGTGCTTGGAACATAGTTAATGCTTGACACTTTTGTTGTCTTGACATTTGTTACGTTGATTATAACTTCTGGTATTCCCCTTTCCTATGCTATGAGGAGTAAAGTATCCTCCTGGCTGTTAGTCAGTATTAATATCATTGCTTTTCCTGAGATCTGTAAACACGTTTTCTAATAATTCCCTTCCTCTTTGTTTGTTACTTTGAGACCCCCCCAAGGATGACTAATCAATACTGAAAATTAAGTGGTTTATATTGTATTTTTTTGACTAATATGACAACTTTGCAGATTTAAACTTGCTCTGTGACCCTGATAATGATAATTAGTTTTTACTTCTGTGCTTCAGTTTGAGTCTAAACAAGTTATTCTGAGTTATGCTGCTCTAACCAAGGCTACCTTAAACTTCAGCATTTGTTTTGAAAATAGTGGGAATATTGAAGGAAATAACATCCATCCAATACTAGTGTACAACTGAAATCACCCCAAAAAATGTAGACATGGTAGACTCCTTGTAGACTGTAGTAACATAAAGTAGATAATTTGTGATGTGCTTTCTAACATGAACAATGAATGGATTCTTTTTTATTTTATATTTTTACAGACTTCCTCATTATTTAGTACATTCTGACCCAGAATTTACCTTCAGATTGTTAGGTTGAATTCATATTGCTGGCACTCCTCCTGTTTCAGCTTCACAGGTACTGAGATTACAGCTATGAACTATATGCCAGGCTAGTAATCTTTTAAATATGGCTAAATTAAAAGAAACATCGTTTGTTTTTTTTTTAAAGAAAAGAAAAAACTGGATTAAAGGAGATATGAATAAGATGAAACACACTTTATACTTTAAAACAATTTTACCCGGAGATGCAAGATGGCACTGACCATACAACAGTGCATCTGAGTAGTAGGTGGATGAGATTAGTCACTGTGGAGTGAATGGGAGGTCCTCTAGCTGACTGTGAAACACAGACGGTGTCTAAATTCCCTTGGTGAATACTGAGACTCATCACTACGTGAAACAGCTCACACAGTTCCCGGGAACACCCCCCTGAGATCAGCCGGCTTGGTCACCTGTCAGGAGAGGAGCACAGGCTATAGCAGATCTAGCCCATGAGTGGATTCAGTCCACGGCTCCTGACACAGATCAGCCCCCCCCCCCGTCTGCCTGATATCCAGCCTGCACTTGGACCTGTACACCCAACAGAGAAATAGGGAATGCAAATAGATCCATACTTATCACCCTGCACAAAACTTAAGTCTAAGTGGATCAAGGACCTCAACATAAATCTGGACACACTAACATTAGTAGAAGAGTAACTGGGGAAAAGCCTGGAATTCATTGGTACTGGTAGCAGCTTCCTGAACAGAACACAAATAGCTCAGGCTCTAAAACAAACAATCAATAAATGGGACCTTATGAAGTTGAAAAGCTTCTGTAAGTCAAAGGACACTGTCCTTAGAACAAAATGGCAGCCTACAGACTGGGAAAGGATCTTCAGCAACCCAACATCTGACAGAGGGCTAATATCCAAAATATATAAAGAACTGAAGAAATTAAACACGAAAATATCAAACAACCCCATCAATAAATGGGGTAGAGAGCTAAACCAAGAATTCACAGAAGCAGAATCTCTAAAGGCCGAGAGGAACCTGAAGAAATGTTCAACATCTTTGATCATCAGGGAAATGCAACTTAAAACAACTCTGAGATTCCATCTCACACATGTCAGAATGGCTAAGATCAAAAACTCAAATGATAGCACATGCTGGTGAGGATGTGGAGAAAGAGGAACACTCCCCCATTGTTGGTAGGAGTGCAAACTTGTGCAACCACTTTGGAAATCAATCTGGATATATCTTAGAAAATTGAGAATAATTCTACCTCAAGACCCAGCCATAACCCTCTTGGGCATATATCCAAAATATTTGAAATGAAACCACAAGGATATTGCCTCAACAATGTTCATAGCAGCTTTATTTGTAATAGCCAGAAACTGGAAGCAACCCAGATGTCCTTCAACTGAAGAATGGATAAAAAATCTGTGGTAAGTTTATACAATGGAATACCACATAGCTATCAGAAAGGAGGAAATCATGCATTTTGAAACCAAATGGATGGAGTTAGAAAAGCTCAACCTAAGTGAGCTGACTCAGTCCCAGAAAGATAAACATGGTATGCACTTTCTTATAAATGGATATTAACCATACATCACAGGATAACTATCCTACAGCCCACAACCCAAATAGATAGGAACCTAGCATATCTATTCTAGGAAAAATTTCACCCACCAGTGAGCCATGCAACATAAAGGATATTTTCATGGTTTGGCATTAAAAAGCAGGTAAGAGGTTTAAAATACTGTAAATAAATTAAAGGTTACTTCAGTTCAACCTGGTTTTTTAAACCTCCAAGAGTTGAAAAATTTGGAGCTAAGGTAAAATATATGAAATGCGTGGTGTTAGCCCATGCCTTTAACTTCAGCAGAGACAGGAGGATCAGTGTAGAGTTAGTTGTCTTATAAATACTAGAGTTACAAGGAACAGGGTGGTGATGGTATATACCCTTAATCCCATCATTTGAGGATACACCCTTAATCCCAACACACTAGAGACAGAAACCTGCAGATCTCAAAGTTCAAGGCTAGCCTGACACAAAGCAAGCTCTAAATAGAGAATTTGCTCAAGGAAAAATATTACCTGACCCCCCCCAAAAAAAAAAAGGCAGTGTCCCACCAGAGTTAGGATTAGGGCAGGGATCTGTTCTTATCTTTCCAGGAGATTTAAAGCATCCATTTAAGGAATCCAGGGACAACTGAAACCTGAGAAAAAAACAGATCAGACACCAAAGAAGAAAAGTAGCCCAGACGATCCAGCCTGGCAGATTTCCTCAATAGCTATTTCCTCAAGTGTCTATAACCAAAACAACTCAAAATTGCTAAAACTGTTCAGCACCACACACTGTTCCAGCCAGAACTTCAGTAAAGCTCTGAAGTTCAGCTTCTGTCTACAAACTTCTTAGGACACTTAAATAGCTGAGCACAAAAGGAATGAACATCAAATGATTCTATTAACATTTTTAACCATTTTTCCATTCTTATTTGGGCCCCAAGCAAGTTTACTAACAAATCAGCAGGAAGTCATTTTAAGAGAGCGACTTCCCATCCCCAGAAGGTGGAGAGGGTTCCCCCACCCCCTTTGGTCATTTGATGGATAATAGAAAATCTTGTTATTTAGGGAAAGAGATTACAAGCTGTTAAATGGTCTTGTTAAATAGGTTTTGGAGGTTAGACCCAGGGACTTCTCTCTTTTTCTTTTCTGTATCCTTCTTTCTATCCTATGTAGGGGTGAACAGACTTGAGAAAAAAATGGGACATAGACATAATATAGGAATGATCAAGAAAAAAGGACAGATTATTGAATATTCCCTTATACGTTGGTATAGTGATACAAAATTAAGATTATATTTGGCTAAATTGGTATTGATCTTTGTATATTGATGCACAATTAAGATTGTATTGGGCTACATAGGTATTGATCTTTGTATATTGATACAAAATTAAGGGTAACTCTTTTTAAGGTATTGTACCTAGTAATGCTTAAAAATGAAATGTGAAGTTTTAGCCTTTTGCTACCAACTGTCATAAATTATTTAGGATAATTAAGAAATGCAAACTAATAGTCATTCAAGCATGTCATTTTGTTAGATATTAGGAAGGTCTATCTCAGTTATTTTCTAAGCTAATCAGAAATCAAGGTGCTAAAAGACAAGCAATATTTGCATATCCAAATATAAGAGATAGATAGATAGTCTTCAAAAACCTGAAGAGATCTGCAGAATATGGCACTCAAAGATGTTTTCTTAACTTAAGATTTTTTGATATCGAGACATGTCAGCTCCTGACAGCACCCCCTATTCTACTCCAAGTAGAAGATGAGCATGGAAGAATCAAGTGGGAGATGGTTGAATTAGTGGCAAGCCTATCTCTTGGCAAGAAAAACCCCTTACTTCAAATGTAAACAGAATGTTGTCCAAACAGGACAAAACTTGGAAGCAGGTAAGTCGACAGCCTAGCTCTGCCAAGACAGGGTAGGCAAGTCCTGCTTTACAATGAATGTCTGTTGGAGAAACAGGGCCAAACGGCTGAAGATTCATGCTTTAATGTATGGAGAGAAATTGGGAACTGTCCAGGCAGCCTCTGGTATGTCATTTCTTGGTTTTGGAAGCTCCTGGTCCTGCACTTCCTGTATAACCAGATATATTTATTCCTCTCAGGCCTCTGAGGTAGTTGAAGGCTAGATAGCTAGAGTCTCATAGTTAAACTTTGAGTTGTTTAGGAATTAAGAGGGTGTTCTGGATCTAAGAAGATGTTTTTTAAATTGTGATGGAAGTTAGAATGAAAACTGAGTTTAATATAGAATCTTAAACTCATGGAGATGGTTAGATAGTAGAAGGTTAAAGTCAGGTGCCAAATACATATGGACTGGACATTGGGAATGTATGCTAAGTCATATAACTCTCATAATTGTGGCCTATTCATTTCTGTTGTTTTGTATTTTATTTATTGTTATAAGAGTAAGAGCCATTTGTTGGACTGAAAGGGGGAGCTGTTGGGGGATAAAGATATACTTTCAACATAAAAAAAAAAGAGAAGGGGATGGATGGGTTGAGGGGGAAGAGGGCAGGAGGGTGGGACTGGAGGGGGATATAGGTAGGGGATTGCAATAGAGATGCAACTTGAAGAAATAAAATATAAATTAAAAAATAGAAAAAAAACAATTTTACCCACGGGAAATTATAAAGATTATAGTAAATCCTTTCTTTTGACTAAATTTTATTAATTCACCTTGTGCAAAAATATACTCCTAACCATTTTGTTTAGATTTCAAAAGTCAAGCATGTGCAACTCATGTTATAGATGACTCTTTTGAAAGATATTTTGATTTGAGAAGAGGAATACTTCTGAAAAGTAAGAAAGACGTGGTATTAGGCCATATTATATGTCTTAAGGTGGTGGGCCTGACAATTAAGAAAAATCTCATTGTTTACAGAATATAACATTACTCAAAAAGTCATAAATATACCTTGCAGTTAGATGAAAATGCAACATTGGGAATTAAAATGTTTTCTTTTTTTTTTTGGAGTTGTTGTTCATGTAGCATTTTCAAAAACCTTCAGAATAATTGAACATATTTTGAGGCAGGAAGACTCAAAGCTAATCTAGGCCACACCTGCTGGGGCAAGTTTATATAAAAGACATGAGAGAGGGAAGCTCTCTTTTTCCTGCTTTTCCCCCAGCCCTCATTAGCAAGTCCATTGTCACTGACATTAGAGACTACTTCTTCAGGATTCCTGCATATTGTGAATACCAGCTGAGACATCTAGCCTCACAGAATGAACAATTATTGGATCATACCCAGTCATTGGGATTTATATATCCAGTCATTGTTAGATTAGCTGGACCACCACCTGCAAATCATTCTACAATAATTGTGTGTGTGTGTGTGTGTGTGTGTGTGTGTGTGTGTGTGTGTATACATACATAAAGAGAGAGAGAAACAGAGAAAGACAGAAACACACAGAGAAGAAGAAAGTAATATTCATTGTATAATTTTTGTTAACAGAAGAACCACAATTAATATACTGCCAAAAAAGATCAGTCAATTCTTTAATTCGCAATTGACTAGACTATGGGGAGGTTGTGAGATAATATGAACATTGTGAAATAAAAACTAGGAGGAACAAGTCTGATACCGTCAATATATCTTTGAATGATATGCTTTGTCTTTGGCTCTTTCTGTTTTTTTCCACTTCCTAATTGGTCTAAGCTGAGTACTCCTGCTCCTCGGACACTGCCAGAAATAATGAGGCCATGGGATCATTGACCCTAGCTTCTGAAACCATGTGTCAAATAAAATGTCTGTCTTAGGTTTTGTCTAGTGACAGTGATGAAGAGGTGATAAGGTAACTAACACTCCATCCTTGAACTTTCAATATCATTGCTGCATTGCATTTTATGGGTAAATAATGCAAAGCACTACTTGTACTAACAATAGGAAAACATGTCTCTAAACCATTCAGATATCTCAGCCATATGTTGGAAATAGCTTTGTGAAACAAGACATAGAGCTTTCAGGTCTCTATAGTCCCACTCACCTTGTCATTTTATCATATTTTCAACAGTATTCAGAACCTTTGACCATGTCTTCCATTTTAAAACACATTCTTTATTCAACTGTTTAAACATTATTTTTGTTTTCTTTTTGGTCCTGCATTGAAAACAACAATGTGAGATAAATGATGTGATATAATTACCTTCAAGAATGAAAAGATGCAGCTCAGTTGTCTGACAACATTACCAGAAAATTTGGGTTCATAAGTGCTTTTGAAATTCTCTAGCACTATTCAATTCTTCATTTTGATATGCTGAGAGAATGATATTAATTAGTTGAAAAGGGGCAAAGGGTGATTATTATTTTCAAGAAAATAATTTCAATGTCTAAAATGAATATTGAAGGGAAGAACAGATTGTAAACAGTTTGTACACTTACACAGAACTGTGGCCAGAGGAACTGTGGTGTCTCCATTATGATCAAGAAAAATGGGCCAGTGTAGTATTTGGAATAACAGGAAGAATTAAGAAATCAATAAGAGATTACGCAGTGCAACCTGGTAACACACGTGTCAGTGAAAAGGGATATTTTTGATAAAGAGCAGAAATAATTTGAAGAAGCCTTTTGAAAAACCACAAGGTTCTGTCCCTGAATGATTCCTTTACACTGGCCTTTATCTGATCTGAAAATAGCCTTCTAGAAATAATACAATAAAACTGCACAGGGAGGTCTTATTATTTTTGTTTTGCTTTTGAGACAATGTCCCTGCATGTAGTCCTGGATGACCTAGAACTCACAAGGTTCCAGACTCACAAAACTCACAGAGACTGCCTCCAGGGTGCTGGGATTAAAAGCTTGGTCAACCTCCTTCTGTTCTAGGACTTTTGTTTGTTTGTTTGTTTGTTTTAATGTTTATTAAATTTTTTAAATTAATTATTTATTACTTCAAGTTACATCTCCATGACAGTCCCCTCCAGCCACCCCTCCCGTACCCTCCCTCCTACCCTCACCCACTACTCTCAGAATTCATAATTCTTTTTTTAAAAATAATTGGTCCTAAATTATGAAATTTATAAGGTATAATATACATTCCCAATGTCCAATCCATACATATTTGGCAATTGATATTAATATTCTATCACCCATCTAGCTCATGAGTTTAAAGTTCTCTACCTAACTCATTTTCCATCCTAACTTGCATTACCAACTTGAAACTATCTTCTTAGACCTATAACATCCTTTTAATTCCTAAACAATTTGAAATTTAACTGTGAGAATATAATTATCTAGTCTTCAACCACATCAGAAACCTGAGGAGGATAAATATAGATGATTATACAGGAAGTTCAGAGCCAACAGCTTCCAAACTAAAAAAAAACTAAGAAATGACAGACAACTGGCTGCCTGCATAGTCCCCATTTTATCTCCATACATTAGAGGATCTATCTTCAGCCTCTTGGCCCAGGATCTCTGACAGACATTAATTGCAAAGCAGGAATTATGGAGGACTTGCCTACCCTGTCTTGGCAGAGCTAGGTGTTGACTTACCTGCTTCCAAGTTTTGTCCTTTATAGACAGCATGCTGTCTACAGTTGAAGCAAGGGGTTTTTCTTGCCCAGTGACAGGCTTGCCACTAATGCAGACATCCCCAAATGGAGACTGTATGCTTTTTTTTTTCAAAATAATCATTCCATTTCTTTTTATTGAGATTAACATATACTCATTCACAGTAATGGGTTTTATCACTGCATTTTTGTTCAGTGATGTAATGTATGTTGGTAGTAGCCACCTTCCTATTACTTATGCATGCCCCTTGCCACCTAATTTTTGTTTCTCTTCTCTTTCAAAGTACAACTACTCTATGACCTTGCATTATGTTTGGTTTAAATCTAGATTTCACATATCATGGAAAATATGTGACCACTTTCTTTCCAAATCTGGCTTATTTCACTGAACACAATGTGCTCCATTATTTTAATATGCCATTCCCCCTTTCTTTATGACTCCAAATATTTTTGTCTACTCTTGCAAACTACATCTGTACAATAAGCAGAGAACTAGTATACATGTTTCGTAAATCATGACTAATCTCATTTTGACTTGTTGTGCACAATGAATAACATAGATTTAGACTATATGATTCAGATGTCCACATTTATGAAAATCACAGCCAATTTGCAGATGTCTGTGCCCTTTAGGTTGCATAAGTAGAGTCCAAAGGGTATACAATCAGGATCTGATTACATATCCCTACAGTACATAAAGCTACTTGTTCAGTCTCAATGATATATAGTTGCTTTTTTAGTTTATACAGCAGGGAATGATCATATGGTGGGTATTAAAAACATAAAGAGTTGAAGAAGGATTTTGAAAACTACGTGTATAGTACAACTATGGATCATTTTTTTATACTTTATTTTTTTTATTTCTTCAAGTTACATCTCAGTCACAATCCCTTCCCTACTCCCCCTTCCTGTCCCACCCTTCTACCCTCTTCCCCCCACCAGCTCCCCCTTTCAGTCCAGAAAATGGTTCCTTCTCTTATAACAGTAAATACTATACAAAACAACAGAAATAAATATGCCACATTTATGAGTTAAATGGCCCAGCATACATTCCAGTCCATATATATTTGGCCCCTGACTTTAACATTCTACCATCTAACCATCTCCGGGAGTTTAAAGTTCTATATCTGACTCAGCTTTCATACTAACTTGCATCACAATTTTAAAAACATCTTCTTAGATCCAGAACACTCTCTTGATTCTTAAACAACTCAAAATTTAACTATGAGACTCTAGCTATCTATTCTTCAACCACCTCAGAGACCTGAGAGGGATAAATATATCTGATTATGTAGGAATCAGGGCCTGCATCATCCAAAACTAAGAAATGACATATCTGTGGCTGCCTGGACAGTTCCCGTTTTCTCTCCATACGTTACAGCATCAATTTTCAGCCTTTTGGCCCCGTTTTTCTGACAGACATTGATTGTAGAGCAGGAATTATGAAGGACTTACCTACCCTGTATTCTTAATGGAGGTAACTGTTTAAAAAACGAAAGAAGAAAATAAAATTGAGTTGGAATTCTTTGCTTGGTTTGGTCACTTGTTTTGTGAAGGTTTTAGGTTACACTTCTTTATCATTAATATGGGTATAATGGCAACTATCTCAGAAAATATAATGTAACCTTAAGTACCTTTGGACAAAATATATTAGAAATGGTTCAAATATGTCATATCATAAGCCAAGATCAAATAACTTTTTCTCATTTTATGATAAATTTACATATTGTCATTAATTTTCATTCTGTGCCTTCATAAATAGAACTAAGAAAATGAATGAGAATTTATATAGAAAATTTCAAGCCAATATATGAATGAGCATTTGAATAGTAAAAACTATAACCTTCCAAGGTTAGGCCAATCTTATTTTCAGCAGGCTTTTAGTTCATCAGGAAAGTAGGAATAAATGAATGACATTTTATCATGTCTTCTCAGGGGAGCAAAAAATCCTTATTTTCTGGAAACTCAGGTACACTTTTTTCAGGCTGGTAATACGGAATCTTTTTCCTTCCAATCTGTCATTGATGAGAACTTGAGGTGCTAAATTTGATCCATGAGGAACTAAATTTGAGATGGGAACAGCTGTAGTAATCCTAGGGGATTAAACAACCAGCACTTGGGGTGTCTTTGCAACCTAAACTGAGCCCAGAAGAATTAACATCAAAAGCAACACAGCAGGATTTGGTTAAGGAGAATTTTGGTTATGAAAAAAGTCTCACCACCAAGACTTGCTTCTTGAGTTTCTCAGACTGTGTTAGCCCCTAGCCTCTGATGTCATATCAAGAGAAAAAAATGATTTACTGAAATTAGTTAGGTGTCTTGATGACCGTGATATTTTGGAAATATGTTAAACATTAATAAAACATAAGGATAGGTTATATGTATACTTGGTATAAAGTATATGTATACTTGGTATACATGGTATAAAGTAGCAAATGTTTTCTATCTAATTAAGCTATTATTGCACATGAACTGCTTTCTTGTTTTTTAGTCTTTTGATGCCATTATTCTGGGATGTTATATTCTGGTGTGTGTCATGAATTCCTAGTTGAGGTAAACAGTCTATGAAGTCTGTTTACCTCCTTTAAACTTTTCCAAATTGATCGTTCTGTAGCCTAAAATCATAAGTTTTCCTATTATATGTGCTCATCTCTAAAGTATCAGATTGAGATTACTGTACAAGGGAGAAGTTAAAATGTACCCAAACTACTTCAGTGGGAAGGAAATAGCATTATGTTTCAAACTTTTAATATCTTGGAACCAAAAATGATTTTACTAAACATAAGACAACTTGTTTATGTACAGACTTTTAAATATGTTTGTTGAGAAATCTATCTACAATGGACAAAATAGTGCTTGTCCACGTTGTGTTGTTCACAAAGTACATAACAGCACATAATCAGAATTATAGATGGAGATAAGCAACTATCACATATTTACACCAACAAGAACAAAAAGGGTGTTTCTACTAATGATATTCCTAAACATAATTATTCTTTGCAGTTGATTAGCTCAGCTTAATTACTAAGTTTCTGTTTCCTACTCTTGGTATTGAGAAACTAATTAATCATTCCATGTATGTAATACATACATAAAATACTATACTATCAATTGTGGATTATAAACCCAGGAAAACAGATAAAATATTACATGTACATTGATCTGGCCCTTTGTGGAAAGTTGGGTGTCACCATCAGATCATAAGGATGTAGTTAGAAGGTATAATTCATTTATGTCCTCAAGAATTCCAAGACTGATAGGAGGGTTATAATTAAGTGGTACAGGGCTTGCAAATCATGTCAAGTCCCTGGGGTCAATTCTCAGTATTGCAAGAGAAAAAAATGAACCCCAATCACTAGCAGGGAGGCAATATTTGCCTTTTAAGAACTTCATCACTAGAATAACTAATACTCTTTGGGATTGTGAAGAGGGAGAAATTATCTATGATAGGATCAAGCACTGTTGTTGGCATTTCAGGCCAACTTCGGTCAGGATGTAATAGGAGAGAAGAATATATATAATATATAGGTATAGATAGATGATAGATAGATATGAAAAAGAAAAAGGAACAAAGGTAGCTTTTGAGATGAAGCTTAAAACAAGTATAAAATATAGTGAGTATAGAAAAGTATGTAAAAAGATAAAACTCTGCACAAAGAAAAGTGTGAACATGAGATCTGTAAGTGAATGGCACTAAGAAACTGTACTTTTGTTCCAAAAGCTATATAATTTTACATACTGAATAAAATTAACAATATGACAGAGACTCAACAGTTCAGTGTCTAAAGTTTTGTATTTTACAGTGTGTCAAATCGATCATTACTGTAGGTGGTGGGAGGTATTTTTTACCATGAAAGTGTACTTAACAATCCAGCAGAGAGTATTTCTCATACCTGGATAAAGCTCCTGTCTAAACAACTAACTACCTTTATATAACTTGATGGAACATTCTCCTTGAGTGGTTCCTGTCTAAATTGAAACAACAGCTTGATTTCTACAATACCCTTTGTGCTATGTTTCTACAGCTCCTCTCAGACTTTCTTATATATTTATAATTTCTTTTGTTTTGGATATTTTGAAATCTCATATTTTCATTAATATACTTTTCTATAGTTCCAGGAATATATTAATTCCATCCAGAATATCAAACAAGAAAGTATTGATGCTGCTGGATATGAGGGAAGATTTGTTTGTATGAATTTTCCTGAAGTACGGTGTTTATCCAAAAATAGATTCTTTTCTATTTTGTACTTTCTCAATTTTTTCAGCATTTTTAGTCAGTTATTTCTCTTTCTATAGGTCCCTGTTTTCTTCTGAACAAAAGTGTAAGAATAGAAGTTCCTAATTCTATCCTGAAGATAACAAATAAAAGACATAAATTTCAGAACAGACTTACAAAATCCAAATAATATCTCTGAAAAATGTCCTTGTTAACAATTTCTGTCTTCCTATATTCCAAATGTTTGAAACACATAGGTATGAATTTTTTGACTATAATATTAGGTAAACATGAAAAAGATAAAGAAAATATCCATCAAATACATATTGGAGTCCTAGTTACTTGTCTGTCCCTGGGGCAAAAATCTACCAAGAGCAAGTTAAGGCAGTTTTTATATAGGCTTATAGTACATCAAGATGGGAAGACAAGTGTAGAGAGCTGCGACGTGCCGCGCCTTAAAAATGGCGCTGGTCTCCGCCTTCCACCAGCCCGACGGTGAGCGCTCTCGGTGGTAAACAAGTCCATATTTGGCTAAGACCGCTGATGTGGCTTTACTTGATTGGCTATACGTGGGCCTCTAAGATAGCACCATGTGGCTTTACTTGATTGGCTATACGTGGGCCTCTAAGATAGCGCCACTTGGCTTTACTTGATTGGCTGTTCATTTAGTATTTAGCCTGTGGGTTGGGTCTGCCCGGCCCCTATTCGGAAGACTGTTTTCAAGGGACCTGAATAAACTGCAGGAGAAGAGCTTTTGCGAGTTGCGTCGTTCTTGCTGGTCAAGAGGGACGCGACAGACAAGGTAGCAAGAGTTTGATGCTAGCTGGTGCATTGCTTTGCTCTGTAGAAGAAGTAATGATTAATAACTTCATGCACTCAGCTCATTTTATATCCTTCACACAGTTAAGGTCCCTGCCCAGGAAATGGTGCCACCCTCTGTGGGAAGGTTTAAATGAGAAATGTCTCCTATGGACTTAAGCATTTGAAGAGTTGTTTCCTAGTTGCTAGCGCTGTTTGGGAAGGTTATAGAACCTTTGTGAGGTAGAATCTTGCCAGAGGAAGTATGTCCCTAGGATAA
Organism: Lophiomys imhausi; assembly: GCA_907164525.1. Lineage (NCBI taxonomy): Eukaryota > Metazoa > Chordata > Mammalia > Rodentia > Muridae > Lophiomys > Lophiomys imhausi. The sequence continues at coordinate 19,770,238 of CAJQZJ010001638.1, read as the reverse complement.
GGGTTTGAGGGTTTATAACCTTGCCTCACTTCTTCCTTTCTTTTTTCTTGCTATGTGCAGAAAAAAAACATGCTATAACCAGCTTCCAGCTACCTCTTCCAAGCCATTCATTTTTCAACATTACTATATTCCGTCCTTCTGGAAGAACAGTCTAAGATAAATCCTTTCTTTAAGTTGATTGTCTTTGATTATGACATTTTTATCACAACAACACAAAACTAACTAATACACAAAATGTTCAAATAGTATTATTTGAAGTATCAAAATAAGATCCTTGATATGGTCACACAAAATCAAGAACAAAACACTCAGCATGGGGTAGGTAGGAGGTCCAGAGGTAAGTTGTCTACACCCCAGTGGACAGACTCATAACAATGTACATATTAACAACTCTAATTGTGATCAGTGGAATATTTTTTAAAGGAAAACTTAAAACAGAGCATAAATCTCAATGAAGGGATGATCAATTACTGTTGTTTGGCAGTATTTATGGCTACATGCAAATTAAACATTTCCTTTTAGAATTTTCTAAAGAGACAGCACAATGGGTATTTAATTTTACACCAACAGCTATGAACCTGTATGTACCCCTCAGGTTGTCTTCACGATCTTATTTATAGGAACCTTATTGCCACATTTTTATTTCAGGAACAACGTAATGAAGTCTTCTGAATGACAATTTTATTAAGCAAATGTTTGCCAATTCCTTTGGAGCACTATCAGAAGTAATACAAGTAACAAAGAGAAGAGGGTTTCCTTTCCTGTGTCTTCTTATGTAAGCCCCACAGTTCTTCAGAATCTGTTCTCATCATGCCTCTTCTTAATATATAATTTCATTAATGTCTAGAAGGTCTTCAGCTCCATTGTCCTCCTTACATAATCAGAACTGGAAAGAAAAGAACCTATTTTTACTGACTTGGCAGCAGTCATTCTTAAAATATTCAGGAAACACCATTACTATAATTTTGTACCTCTAATCTGTACAAGATGTATTTTCATTGCCTAATGTTACATGAATTACCTTATATTAGCAGTATACCAACTACCTGCTGTAACTGTTGCAGAACTGAGATTTTCTAATTTGTTAGTGTGTGTGTGTGTGTGTGTGTGTGTGTGTGTGTGTATTACAAAATAGCCATGTAAAGCAATTTATTTCACGCACTTACCAATTTCTGTAATAAGAACATTCATATCTACCCTTTAAAATGTTTAGCCAGGGCATATATTGCTATTACCTCTAGTCACCATGGTGTACCAGACAGCATTTCAGCTTACTTCTCTTCTATAACTGAAATTTGTGTCCCTGAGCCAGAAGTTATTTTATACAGAGGGTTTAAAACAGAAAAATAAGTTTGCAGTAAAAAGCATATATGCTTATTCTAAGTGAATCGAACCATAAATATAAAGAATAAAAAAGCACTAGAAATCCCATCTCCCTTCAGTAATTCATATTTAGTGAATTACTTTTCAGACTTGGTAGAGAAAAGAATATTAATTGATGTACATTAACTTTATCGAGTTATACTGTGCTTCAAATTTCCAGACTTTTTCTCTATTAAACATATATTTTTATCTATTTTCTCATATACACATGTTATCTTCCTCTCTGGATATAGCACAATTTCATTTTATGACTACCTTTTAATAAATTTGAAGACATTTTCTTTTTATGTGAATATAAACAATGCTCAATATGAATCTTTACCACTTATTTATCTCCTTAACAAGAATGGAAACTTTATGTGCATTGCCAAAAAGCAGTAACACAAAGGAAAAGAGCTATATTAATCTCTTCTTCCACCAACAGCACATGAAACTGCCTCTTTTTTTCTATAACTTTATGATAATACTGTCCCTCAGCTTTTCCAACACTTTAGGAAAAAATGCCTCATTAATTTTCACAAAAGCCACGTGGTGGAATAGCTTCCATGACTTTTTTCTAGGGAACAGCATAAAAACACTGCAGTCACACTGCCTTCTTCAACTTTCTTGATAGTATTAATACAGTTAAATGCAATACCACCTCATATTTGATATTTATTAGCTTTTCCTTTCCCAACAGCATTGAAATGCTAAGACAGTGAGCACTTTGTCTATTTTTCATATTTTTCATCTCTAGCAAATTGAATAAGTTCTAACATTCTGTAGGGACTCATGTAAGAAAACATCAAATTGATGTTAAACTGATTTACATTTTTAAATTATTTCTTTTATTTTTAGACTGTAATATTACTATATCATTTCTCCCCTTCTTTTAACTCTCTCATAACCCTCCCATACATCTCTCCTTTTCTCTTTCAACTTCATTAATTGGTGTCATATATGTTGCATAAATATTTCTCTTAATATATAAATACATTCTGTTCAGTCCATGTACTGTTGCTTGTATGCATGTTTGTAGGAATATTTACTAGTGAATAACCAACTGGGAAAGAGCACAGATTTTAACAGGATCATCCTTGTGACCTTTACAAGCATTTGATTATTTCTCCAAACTTTATTAGGTACTAATAAATTTAATTTAATAAATCCTATTAACCTTATTTTCATATTTTTATTGACAATCTAGGTATTAAGATTTAGATAATTTACAGATAAATGTATCTATTTTTATTCAGTATGATACACTTATTTTTCGTATAGATTCCAAATATATTTGAAATTAAGAAAAAGTCCACCTCAGTCCTACATTGTTTTGAACATGCTGTTGTTTTGTATAATTACATATAATCATGTGAACCATTTAGTCATTTCAGATAATTCTATCACAATTTTAGAGTTTAATTAATTCTAGATAAGTATTTAGAAGTTGAAACTTTATGTATGTTCCTGTCTAAAAAAGCATATGCCATATTTTCAAATTATTTGTGTCTGTGTAAATAAGTATATTAAAATTTTCTCACAAATAGCTGGCATAGTTCTACACCTAAAAGTACTGTGTTTAGCTTCTATTGCCAATAAAATTTTTGTTATTTATTTATTATTTATTTTTATTTATATTTTATTGACCATATCCTTTCCCTTCCCCAACTCCTCGCCATTATATATGAAAATATATATTAAATTGACCTTTGAAAATTCTTGGTTTGGAAGCTCTCAGAACCAATACAAGACCAAAACCAATTGTGAAATAAAATATTGAATGAAGCTTTAATAAAATACTCTTGGTTTTTTGTTTGTTTGTTTGGTTGGTTGGCTTTTCAAGACAGGGTTTCTTTGTGTGTAGCAGTAAGGGCTGTCCTAGACTCACTTTGCAGACCAGACTGGCCTCAAACTCATAGAGATCTGCCTGCCTCTGCCTCCCAAGTGCTTGGATTAAAGGTGTGCACCACCACACCCAGCTAATAAAATACTCTTAAGGAATGTGTTTTTCTTCTTTTCAAACATTTTTGTTTGGTCCTTTTTCTTTATACATCATTAAGTTTTGAACTAATGGGTTAATTTATATTTATTTACTGACTTGTGTCCATTGATGAATACACTTAGCAAAACAAAGGCCCTAGTGAAAAAAATTGTTTGTAAAAAATTCATAACTGCAAAAAGAAGAACAATTCATTTACCTATTCCTTGAGGCTAAAATCTGTTTTCTCTTTTAATATTGGGTCAGTTATCATAATAGTATATTTATAATTCTATGAATTAAGCTCACATACTTACGGTATTATGTCTCAATAATCTATACTTAAATATTATATAGCTATGGTTGGATCATCTTTCCAAATTTCAGAAAGTTATTCTTCCTCTATAGAATAAATGTTCTTTATTTCTGTACATACTATATAAGCTAAGATAAAGATCAAGAGTAAATGAGAAATAACTGAATAGAGTAAATTAAGATAATCCTATCTAGAGTTCAACTAAAGATTTCTCTTTTCTCTTAATGGGAGGATAATTATATTCTTTGATGTGTGGTATCTGCAGAGTTACTAATAGATTTGTTCTTGTTAATTTAAGGTTAGTTTCTAAATGGTCATTAAATATATGAAAATCAATGTGATAGTTCAGTGTCTAACAACGTTTGGAGAAATAGGATCAGACATAAATGTTTGTGATGTTGAAAACAATGCTCTGTTAAAATCTGTTTAACATTCACTCAAAACTCTAATTCATGAGCTTCTAGCCTTTTAATGGTCATTAAAAGTTGCATAATTTGTCCATTGAGGGGACATTGATGAGAGAATTTTTTTTTAAATGAAGAAAGTTTCTCCACAAGTGTTTCTAAGACAAGGTACTTTTACTAGATAATATGATTACCAAAAAACTGTGCTCAGAACCAGTATGGGAAAACCCTGAGTAAATAGAAAACTGAATTGTAGCTTTCTGAGTATTTCTAAAATGACCAAATGCTTAATATGTGATAGGACCCCTGGGTACTGATTGCTGAATTGATTACAGCCTTTTTGATACTCCAGTTTCTTTAGGCATTATTTTAGGTTACAAATGTAAACCATAATTCCTACTCTGTTACATTGCTCTGATCTGAATGAATCTTCCTGTGTAATTTTCACTAATCATTTTTATGCCCCCATCTGTGCAAAAGATGACTTGATGTTATCAACTAGCCATCTGCACATTTTTGGAAATCTACACAGAGCATGCATATGTGAAACCAGCTATAGCCCATCCTATTACATGCTGATCTCACCAAGAGAGACTGTACATAGTGTTTTAAATGGCCTTTTATGTATTGTTATGATACACGAAGTAACTAATGTTATTATGCAATTGAACTATATGAAATCAGCATCAGACATACTGTTTCAAAATGACATTGTGGGAGAAAGATTTTAAAAATTAATGCACAAAATAAACTCAAGACAAAGCTTTCTCCTGGACATGGAAGACAGGGTAATTTGTGCAATTTTACATAAAGACTGTTTTTCTTTGGCTCACTTTCGATCCCTAAACACTTTATATATCTTCCCCATTAAACAAAGATGTTATTCCTTTAAGAAATGAAGGAAACATTTTCAAAATGACATGTAGTATTCTGATAATTTTAAAAGAAGGTTTGTGATGGAGACACCATCCTCATTTCTTCCTGTTCCCAAACCTTGTTTCCTGAGTGCCAATGCTCATAAATTCAACACGTTTTTACACGAGAGTTTCTATTTTCTACATCTTTTTGCATCATGTTTTCTTGTGTCTTTTGAAATATTTGAATATACTTGACAACTGATATCATTTATTTCTTTCTAAATTTTGAATATATTTTAGTCTGCAAGACTTTCTTTAATGAGATTTACTCAATAGGCTTCATAATTTAACAATCAGCTTGTGTGTTAAGTTGATTGTGCTGCATATTTGAATACTTAAGGCTTTATGTATTTTTGATTGAGATTCCTACTGTAATGAGCCACACAAATTGTGTCTGTGTTGACAAAGTACCATAAGTTTCATAGTAAAGGATTATGAGGACACTTTGTCTGCATGCTCATCTGTCCATATGGGCACATGTGCACCTGCCTTGGCAGTGCAGTTTTACTGCTGTCTAGGTTATATAAGTTGGAGATAAATCTCAAGAGAGTATGGTGGCTTTGCACATGTTTCCTTTGAATATAATTGGTCAGTCTTTTATTTTAAGATTTAAAATCCCATTCCTTTGTGAGGGGATTCACATTTTAGTGGCTGATCTTTTACACATCTCTGTGGGTGTGTGTCTGGTGTACTGAAAGATGCAAGCAACTTTATTTCACCATGATATCCTGAACTCTGCATGGTAAACCATTCCATTTTCATTTTGGAAGGAAGATAAAAAGAGTTGATGTAAGTCTCACTATCTCTTCCTTGGCATACGTGAAATCATACCTCAGGCTGTCACGCTTAGACAACCAAAACATTTAGAATAATCCAGTAAGTATTGCTTTATGTTCATTATTATTTTTATCTGTGTGTGTGGGGGGGGGGGGATGACGCATGTGAGTACGTTACCCAGGTGACCAGTTTAATTATTTCTATAGCTGCAGTTACAAGTGCTTGGGACTGGTCTCACACGGGTGTTACGATCAAACTCAGGTCCTCCACAAGAGCTGAATGAGCTTGTAATCACTGAGGCATTTCTCTAGCTCCTGAACAATTGTTTTAATATTACACCGGGTATGAGGTTTAATTTCTTCTCACAATCCATGGAAAAACAGTAACAGAAACATATGAACCTAGAAAGTAGAGACAAAGGGTTGAGGAGTTCAAAGATATCTCTAGCTCCAGAGAAAGCCTGCATAACCAACATGAGAATTTGTATCAAAGAAACAAAGAAACGATATGGTCATTTGTTTCCCAATCTGTTTTTTCTCCTTCTCAAGGTATTCATTCAGAAAAATGAAATACTTCATTTATCAGGAACTACCTATTAACCATTATTGGAGGCCAATATCTTCTACCAAACTAATTGTTTAAATATCTAATCTTGGTTTTTCATGAGTGTTCCCAACCCCTCTGAGTAGACAGAACTCTTATAATTCTACTCACTACTCCCTTAGAGAGCTGACTGGACACACAATCCATTAACTTCAGTAAATAGACCCAAGGTCTTTCCATGTGGCAATAAACTATAGTATCTTCCAGCTGATGTGTGTTAGTGTTAATTTTATAAACTTGTGTTTGATCTACAGTTTCACTTTTAACGTAACTACCCAAATAATTGAGACTCTATTATTTATTTCTTTAATATGCCATCGCAGCACATTCCTGAGCAGATTTAATCTGTTCTTAACTCTGTATGCTAGTCAGACTCCCTTCTTGCCAAAATCCCTGAGATACTTGCTTTTTAGTGCTCTGTTTGCTCCAGATCAGTCCTTCTCATGTCTCCTGGACCTCTGCCCATGGCTGACCCTGTTACTTCTCCCCTTAAACTCTTCCTCCTCTGAAAGAGGAAGTCCAGACTTATTCTCTCCCCTGCTCAGCAACTAACCTTAAGCTGTTTTATTGGCATATCAGAGGACAATTGGGGAGCAGTGTTTATAAAACATTGATACAGGAGGTTCTCATAACAAGGATTGCAACTAGATATGGGGCAGTGTGGAATAGCACTTGAATCACACAAAACATTACGCCTACAGATGTGCCTTTCAAGCAAAGTTCCTGTAAGACTGCCTTGACATATGTAGTGAGTGCAGAGATTTACCCAATCACCGTGTGATTACCACAGTTATCATGGCAAGTTCTGTTTTCAAGTTTTTCTTCTATTTTTTTTAATTTATTTTTTATTTCTTCAAGTTACATCTCCATCACAATCCCCTCCCTACTCCCCCCTCCAGTCTCTCACCCTTTCCCCCCTCAACCCCCCAACCTCTTCCCTTTTTTTTTCAGTTTAAGGTATATCTTTTCCCTCCCAACAGCTCCCCCTTTCAGTCCAACAAATGGTTCTTTCTCTTATAAAAACAAATACAATACAAAACAATAGAAATAAATAGGCCACAATTATGAGAATTATATGGCTTAGCATGCATTCCCAATGTCCAGTCCATATGCATTTGGCACCTGACACTAACATTCTACTATCTAACCATCTCCATGAGTTTAAAGCTCTATATCTAACTCAGCATTCATACTAATTTGCATCACAATTTTAAAAACATCTTCTTAGATCCAGAACACCCTCTTGATTCCTAAACAACTCAAAATTTAACTATGAGACTCTAGCTATGTATTCTTCAACCACCTCAGAGACCTGAAAGGGATAAATAAGAGTGAAGCTTCATTCCCAGGCTTCTACCCTTGCCCCAAAGTACCTCAAACTCCTGCTTCACAATCAGGTTAAAGTAGTAATACAGACCTTCCAACCTCACCAAGGAGTGTGCTTAGAGAAAGAAATGCATATTCCCAGAATCTTTTGTCCTTAGGAATTACTCTTTTAAGTGGATGTACCTATTTAATACTCCGCTCTTCTGCAGTGTTGAAGTGACAACATGAGATGGGTTCGTTTGTTCTCACTCCCACAGAGATCTGTCAGAGTCCTATTCTGAGAGGAGTTACAATATCCAATCCTTGAATATGAGGGGAGGCTCAGACGCCTAAAGCAACCATTAAGATTTACTCTATATTTTATCTATACATGATGAAAATTTCATGGTTCATATTGCTTGGAGAATGGCATTTTTATCAGAGATGCCTTTATTCATTATGATTCAGTTTCTTTATTCCACCCCCCACTCCTTATATTTCTACAGAAAATAATAGGTAACTGGGTGAATATCCTACAATATATATCTTACCACATATATACAAATATATTATATATATATAAAGTTTATATTTATCATTATAAGTTCATATTATCAATACATTTCTGCATGTGATTATGTTACCTTTTCTTACTCAACTAGTAAGTCAGTAATGATTTCTTTAGTGATTCAGTCATTTTTCATTTGACAATCATTACTTTTTTTCTTTCATTACAGTGCTGTAGGAAGCATTTTCTGATGTTACATTTTTGTGAGATAGATTGTTAGAAATATGTGAATTAATATTGAATTTAAATTGTTTTCTAAGGCAAAGCTTTAATACTATATAAAACTAGCTATGATATACGGGAATGTATTTTTTGGGACTCATTGCTACTGTGTCAAGGCCTAGGCAAAAGAAAAAATAAATGGCTTTAGAACTCATAGAATACAGCCCACTGCTTAGCACAACAGCAATGGATATGACTCAGAGAGGCTGAGCCTCAAGGACTATATGTCCTGAGGATTTCATGCTGTTATGGAGATAGGGTCTACTTGTTGCATTCATGGTTAGATCCCTCCTAAACTATGAGCTGTATGAAAATTCTAATGGACTTTCTAGCTGCCAACTGGACAGTATCATTGGCTCTTTCAATAATAGTGATTGATCTTTTTCAAGCATTGCTGCTGAAACAGATTGGTAATCCACCACCCTTAGAAAGAATTGGGAGATGTAGATTGTTAATAAAGTTAGGTTAAGATGTTTTTCTAGTGGATCTGATATAGAAATCTTAGGGAACAAGTTGAAGTTCAGAAAGGCACACTCTTAACAGTTGATGTAGTGATTATTATTTTTTTTGAGGTGAGGCAATAAGAACAATGGCAGCCCGACTAGTAGTAGCAGATGTGCCTCTCTTGCTAAAGCTCAGCTAGAGCTTTATGATTAATTTCTTGTACTAATTTTTATCCTCAGATTCCTGATATGATTTAATAAAAAATGGTGAATTAGTAGATGTGCATCTTGAGGATTTAAAATAGAAATGACTGATTGGTTTGTTGTTGTTTTTAAAGTTTGATTTCTGATTCTTTTAAGATTTTTTAAATACATGTATTTATTACTTCAAGTTATGTCTCCATCACAGCCCTCTCCCTCCTCCCCTCTCGGTCCCTTCCTTCCCTGCCCCAGGGAGTCTTTCACCAACCCTAGAGAATCAAGATTTTTTTCCTCAGAGAAAAAGTCTGTTGAGTGATCAGTTGATATCTCTATGCCCCACCAAAGTTTACATGTTATACTGGAACTTATTTCCAACACTATTTTTAGGAATATCAGAAATATTTTGTTATAACTCTTTATAATATAATCCATTTCTTAGGCAGCTTGTTCATAACATTTGCTATTTCAATTTCAGAAGTTTCTTTTGTAAATTTCCAGCAATTCTAATGTTATTCTAGACAATAACATTTTGATTATCCAGTTTCCAATTATTGTGGCTTTTAAAGTCATTATTAAAATGTTTAAATAATTATAAAATAACAGAGTAATACAGTTGACTTCTACAGGTTTGACAATTGTTAGCATTCTATATAAATGTTTTGGATGGAAGATTGCATTATGTCTTGCAATCATCCACCTTCTCTAGTAGCCAAAGTCATGTACTTGGAATTTTTTTAATAAGACAGACTATGTCTCTATGCCCTCTAGTAAGAACCAAAACAAGAGACTTGATCCAGCAAGGGGTGGGGGGTTCACACAGAGAAGAGGAGTTTGTAGTTCGTGTCTTTATCCCTCAGTGGCATCAGACACTCTAACCAACTGGTTAATATCTTGGTTACCATAAGAGGTAAGAGACACAGCTCTGCCAACCATCAGAGATGCTATGAGTAACAATATTCTTTCTCTTCACCACAGAATTAGAAAACTCTCCCCAGCCATATCCAGCTTTAATCACCCATACACACCTATTTCATGGATATTGACCCTATAATATGACGGCTGCTTTGAACACCTAAGTTCTGAGAAATGAAAGATTTCTTAAATGGGATAATTGAGTCTTTAATTTTGTGCATATTAGTATGCACAGAATGTCAGCTACTCTACATACCTGGAGTATCACTCCCACCACAATGTTATCTGAAGGAGAGAAGAGAATGACCTCCTCAAGAGACTCAGGGAACTATTTGATGTGTCAATGCTTATATCATGTACACTTTGCATACATGGAATGGAAAAGGATTTCTTCAAATGGATTGGACTATCTCTGCAAAACCCAAAAATAAGTTATAATAAACGACAAAATGTATCCTTTTCTCTATTGTTTAGAACAAGTCTAGAATAGCTCCTGAAGAAATATGTATAGATCAGTATATCGAATACTTTAGGTGCCAAGCAAAACAGAAAAATTAAAATATAGATATTAGACAACTATAGAAGAAAGATGTTTTTGTCCAAAAAATGATATGATTAAATTGATTAAAAATATTCAGCCTAAACTTTTTTATTTTAATTAGTTATGCAAACATCAAGACTAGCTTTGCAGAAATATAGAACAACACATTTTTCAGAGGACCTTAAAGTGGACTTGTATCAGTTATAGAGATATGGTGAAAAATAAGTATATGGTATAATTCTTTGTTTTAAGTAAATGAGTTTTTATTTCACAAATTAAGATGTTAATGATTTATATTCTAATTGCTCAATGACTTAACTGAGTGACATAAAATTACATCTCTGTAATGTATGTGCTTTTCTCATAACATTATATAAAACTGTCTTTTAAATCAAATAATATATCCATAAACATATAGGTAAACACTCAAACAATCTGATTTCTGTGTGGGCTAGATTTCTTTCAAAGGCATTCTAGCTACATATACTATTTATCATGTCTGAGTCAATTATAGAATAAGAATGTGCTGTTAGTTTGCATCATCATTCGTTTATTAAAGGAACATATGAATCTTCTAAAACCATAAAATATTTGATCTACTTGTAGTGAACAGTTTCTGTTTCAAACTGTAAGGTTCTCTTTTGATATTTGAATGGATTACAAATAAAGAATTATGAAGGCCTTGATATCTCACTTCCCTTTAAAGATACATTTTCCTGCTACAATCTCATAGTTACTATCAGGATAAAACAGCACACACTCTGGCTTTGATACAATGGTTAGTTATTACTAACAAAAATGTCAGGTGTCTTAGCCCCATATTAGCTCTGGCTAAATGAACTTCAGTTTCTATATAGCAACATGCAAACGCCAAATGTTGAATATAAGCACACTGAAAAACATTTAGAAATATAGAAAACCTGATGTTAGAAAAATCTTAGTCTTACAGAGATGCTACTGGAATTCTGTATGTCCTTTTCTCTGAAGAGAAAAAGACATATTATCTCTACTACCAAATCTTTGGTAATAGAAGGAGATATCTAATTCTCTGTTATGCTAGAATTTAAGTAAACATCAATAAATTTAGCTGTTGATGACAAAACATGATGTAACGTGAGAGCATCATGCATGATTAACTCCTGGTAAAGTGAAGACATTGTTATAATATGCTCTGAGGGTTTAGTACATGAATTAGAAGTGGAAAACTGTCACTCATACTCCACACACAAAATGGTGCATGTAGAAAGTGCATATAAACTTTGATGGTTCAGAGAACGTTATGCTGAAGTTAACAAGGATGCGTTTCCTTTTTCCACCATTAGTTTATCTGACTACTGAAGCCTATATACAATCTCCAACAATTAAAAAAATAATTAATATAATTAAGTGAATATTTAGTAAATGCTAAGCACTTATAATATGAAGATGAATTGAGCATTGTCCTTAGTAACATACCCAACGATGATCATAAGGGTTGGGCTGTGGCAGAAACTTAAATGACATCTTGCAATAAAAGGAAATTTAGATGGTGCTTAAAACTACAATCCCTGGATAAAGATTTTGCTTTTAACTTCCATAGCTGTGGTTTAAGAGAACTAAATTTACTGAGTTTTACTTCATCCTTAATAACGACCGGGTATCGAGAATTAATCCACCAACAACCTTTAGGAGAGTGTATTTCCTAAAAGGAAATGCAGTGTACATTTTAGCTACTGTTCTTTGAAGTGCCAAATATAGCAATGACAAAATGATTTTATTCTTTGTGAGAACACATTATTTAACTTACTGTGCTTTGGAGATTTTCTTCACAGTACATCAGCCTATGTCAAATTGTCACATGTGTACACGTATATTGAGTGAGTCTCTGTATACATAGGTAGGCTAACTTATATTTAAATATATCCACATTTCATTATGATTTAGAAAACAAAGGCCATGTTAATTTTGTTTTTACTATACATAAATCACTGCAAAATGATCATGTATTAAATGGAATCCCAAAAACATCATTGAATGAAGTCAGCTTGCGGTAGAAAGAGTAAGTCAAAAGTCCTGTGGATTAATATAGAGTCAGATATTCTTTGTATTTCCAAAGTGAATCTGCATCAATAAAATCAGAATGTATTTCTCATAGGCTAGATTTTTTTTTTTAAAGTGAGATTTTCTTGGAAGCTTTGGTGGAATAATTTTGCAACTGACCCTGAATGCTATTGAAAGAGATTCAAATAATTTTTACTTATTTAAGCTGTGTTTGTGTTTTTTTTGTATGTGCATATGTGTGTCTGTTTGTGTGTGTGTGTGTGTGTGTGTGTGTGTGTGTGTGTGTGTGTGTGT
>CAJQZJ010001638.1:19698354-19742701 GCA_907164525.1 Lophiomys imhausi | reverse complement strand
GTATAAACTGGACATTGGGAAGGTATACTGGGCCATTTAACTCTCATACATGTGGCATATTTATATCTATTGTTTTGTATAATACTTACTGTTATAAGAGAAGGAACCATCTGTTGGACTGAAAGGGGAAGCTTCTGGGGGGAAGAGGGTGGAAGGGCGGGATAGGAAGGGGGAATAGGGAGGGGTTTGTTACTGAGATGTAACTTGAAGAAAAAAATATAAAGTATTTAAAAAAAATAATGATAACTCAAAAAAAAAAGAATACCTACTCAGTCTATTTCAATTGTAAAATAGATAACCTAGCAAAACATTTTCTACTTAATAAATATTTTTGATTACATCTTCATTTTAATAATGAGTGAAAAAATAATCTTATGGTAGATGGGCACTGCATGACTGCAAAGTGACCAAGCAGATAATCCTCACTTTTTAATGCATGGCAAATCTTATTTCTGGCATTGAGTCAATTACACTCAAATTAGTAATGCATGGAACCAAAAATAGGACAGAGATATTTAAATGAATTTATAACAGTCCATCAATCCTCCTGCAGTTGTGTCCTGTAAGGTTATCAGTAGCATATTAGTCAGGGCTTCTTCATTCAAAGCAATTAATCCAAATCAGTTTTGTATATAAATAAAGTCATTTTCTAAACAATATAAATACGTTTCTAAGACACTTGAATGATTCCAACATTTGAGTTTCTAGGTGTTGGGGCTGTGGTACTGAGTCACGGCCATACCTCCTCTTCTCTTTCTTTTCCTTTTTTTTTTTCTATTTTCTTTTTCATGAGTGTATAATTTTAGATGATAGTCTAAGTAGAAGACAGACCATTCTGAGATTTTTATCTCTACATTACATTCCAGACTAGATAAAGCTTGTGTAGTCACATATCCAACTCTGTTCAACTATTGAATAAAAATGTTTAGGGCACCTTGATTTTCTGTCTCTTTAAATAATTTACATTTCAATTGAAGAGGCAATAAGGCAAACATTATAATTGACAGGAAGGGTGGCATTAGAGATCTCCAAACAACACAGGTTACTGACATTGACATTGTACTTACCTTTGTTGTTCACCATAATTGCATGGAAAGACCCTATTTCTGAATAAACCCTATACTTTAGCTGCAGGAAATAGAGAAGCCAATCTCAAACCAAACAGAAAACGCTTTTCTCTGATCACCAGCTTTCATAATGTCAAGACGTTGAGCAAAGGCTACCTGTGAAGGAAGGAACCAATGGTCTTACCCAGCAACTGCACCCTGCAAGCTATAATACCAAACTACCGAACAAAATGCTCCCCCTACTGCAATGGTGTCATCACTGTTATGGTGTCACTAATCATTTTCTGATGGGAGTAGAAGCCTACCAAACAGTAGACAATGTCCTCTAAGGAAGGAATAGACTCTACAGTAGAACCTGCTATTGTTCTTTTGGTCATTAGTCATGTTGCCAAAATGCCTTCTAAATATTAAGGTTTATACCCACAGCCCTGGGCTACTCTCAACCTTGGTTAGAGAAGCATCATTTTTGCAGTAATCTTTAGGCAATACTGAGATGCAGACCTAGTCAAAGAGCTAAAAATAAGAGCCTGAGTGCTTAACCTGCAATAGAACATGTTTATTAATTTTCCCACCTATCATCCCAGCCAACGATCAAGGAATCTCAAGAAAGGGGAGGCAAAAAGCATGTAAGAAGACCAACATACCAACTAGTAAATGTTGTACAGAATGTGCTTATCTTTTATTGCTGATTAAATGTTGTATTTTTATTGCATTTTATGTGAGGAAGTGCTGTGAAATGGACATAACATGCTTATCAAATTCGTGAGATAAGAGCATCCAGATCAAAAGAGCTAAACTTCCAATATAGATGGAGAAGAGGTTCTCCAGCCTGCACCCCTTACTGAGAAACTATTGGCAGTTGATAGCTGCTGAGGGAGGTAAAATAATTCCTATTTGAAGGTGAAGCCAGTGGTAAGTTTCACTTGATCCAGTGGATGAGCTCATGCTCCTAAACATATGCACAATACAAATCAGACTTAGCAGGTTATCAGAAAACGTGAAACAATGGTATGAAGTTAGGAGAAGGAGATATTTAGGGGATATGAGAGGAATTTGTGGAAGGAAATGAGGAATGGATGTGACTACATCTCATTGTATGAATACATAAAATTTTAAATTATAAAAACAATTACAATTAGATGTTAATACTATACAGAGATGTATTGTGTGACTTTGAGATTAGCTACAACTAAGTTCTTTTGATTTGTTGTCTTTCTTTTTCCTTATTTACACTTTTTGAAGACAGATAATATGAGAAAGTAATACATAAGGTAATGCAAGATACATGTGAAATCTGTGAATTGACCTTTTTTTCAAACACTATACAAGGGTGGATAGAGTAAAGAAAAAAATATAGAAAGTTTCCTTTTATCTTAGTGCAGCAAAATCATAACGAATCACTTGACGTGCAATGCTGAACATGCAGGAGAGTAATTTACAATGATAAGATGAAGCCACAGAGTCATTTCTTGATATAATTCTCTCAAAAGTATATCATCTGCTCATAGGTGCACTTAAGATCTTAAATGTAATTCCTGAGTTTTCTCCAGAGAGTACCAAACCCTCGAAAGCTGTCCTTGTACTTTGTGCAATGCAGTAACAAAGATGAGGCACAATTCACAAAGAACATAGCTTTTCACTCTAACTAGATCACAACAAGGACTACTTTATGAGACTATACCTATTAGTTTAATCAGATCACCAACCAACTAGTACAACTTGTACAGGAGTTTATCATTTATCATTGATTAAATTTTGTACTAGTATTTAATTTGATTTTATGTGTACAGATGTTTTTCCTGTGGGTGTGCCTCTCTCTGTGCAGTACATACATTCCTGATAGCCATGGAAGATAGAAGACATATAATACCCTGGAACTAGAGTTATAGTTGTGTACCGCAATGTAGGAATGTGTCTTCTGAAAGAACAGATAGTGGTCTTAGACACTGACCCATATCTCTGGCCCCTGTTATATATTTTTTTATTTTAAAATAAGCATTGAATCCTTTATAGTCAGGATGTTTTCTGTCATAAACTGTATGGCAATTTAGCTTCTGAGAACTACCCTCACTCCTTCTGAAAGAAATTTAACATGAATGCAGGATTAAAAAAAAAAACGTTTTTTTTTTCTATATACTATGAGTCAGAACACTTGTAATTGGATTTTGTTGATTCATTGCCAAAATAGTATATATGAAGTTCATAGAGCTTTCTAGGAATTTCTGAAAATTTTTACACAGGGAAATGAGCTCAGAATCACAAAAGCTGTTGAAAACCCCATAAGGCTGATTAGAGACCTCTGGTTAAAAAAATATTTGCAAAAGGTGAGTGTCCCACCCATTAATAAAAAATACTATGAGCAGGACAGAGTTTTGTTCAAACCTGAATGAATAAAGGTCAAAAAGAAAGGTGGGAAACGCACAGAACAGGAAATATGACAGCAGCAACAAAAGCTGCCTTTTCATCCTCAACAGCAGTAGCTGGTAAAATTACTCAAATATCCAAGAGACAGAAACTGCATATGCTTAAAGATTTATGAAGGCAGCAGAAGCGTTGAAAGGATATATGTGTCAACTAAGAAAGGGGCTACAACCTAAGAGGCCAGAGTTCATCATCATCCATATGAAACTCCCCTGTTAAGTAGAGATCTCTCCCAAAGATTTAATCTGTAGCAACTGCCACTCACTCAAATACCAGCAACCTAGGAAAGAAAACACCGAAGTGAAGTTAGTTTATAAAAAATAGCAAAGAGCAATATTTTAGTAACTCATCCAACACAAGAGTAAAAAGAAAATTTATACTAAAATAGACATTGGAAACATTCACCTCTGATATAAAACACTAACAGAGATGGACCAGTATGAATATGTGTGGAAATATTAAGTAGAAATACAAAGATATATGGGCAGACTACGTTTAACAGTGGACAGAGAAATCAGCCACCACATAAAAGAAGGAATGTGGCAAAATAAATTGTCAGAAGAATGAGAAAACATTAATGTACAACAAGGTTGAAAAATCTGTCCTTATGCTCTGAAAGAAATGGCTTCACTTTCCACTGCTTCTTCCCTACCTACCTCCCTCCCTTCCTCCTTCCCTCTCTTCCTCCCTTCCTCTTGCCTTGTCTTCTTTTCCTTCCTACCTCCATGTCTTTTATTCTTCCCTCATCCATTTTTTCCATCATTTTATATATTCATGATCCAGTGACACCTGTGCTTTCATTATTTTAAATTTAGTAGTTAATCTTAACAGTTTGTCTTCTGTAAGGTGCTTCCATCTGTCTGTGTTTTTGCTATTATGATTTCTAATATTACAAAAGTCATGAAGACATCTCTTTATGCATAAGTTTGCATTCACACTACTTAGGCACACAACAATTCACCGATGTTTTTCTAATATACATGACTTTTTGTATTTTTTTGTTCTGTTTGAATTTTACTCAAGTGTATAATATGTATTAAGGACCAATTCAATCATTTTCTGCAGAAAACAATGTCTTATTTTACTGGCAAAAAAATAATAATAAAACACTTTTGGAGTTAATGTTTATTAGAAATTATAATGTATCTTTAGATGTTCTGAATAAGCCTCTTAATGCCCACTCCACCACCGCCGTTAACAGTGATCATGTATCACCAGAAGGAACAGGGCAGTATGTAAGCAAGGTCCTGTTTCTAGCTATTACAAATAAGGCTGCTATGAACATAGATGAGGAAACTTCCTTGTGATTCGGTGAGGAGTCATTTGGATGTATATCCAGAAGTGGTATGTCTGGGTCCCAAGGCAGAGCTATTCCAAGTTTTCTAAGATATTGCCAGACTGATTTCCATAGTGGTTGTACAAGTTAGCACTCCCACCAGCAATGGAGGAGGGCTCCCCTTTCTCTGCATTCTTGCCAGCATGTGCTGTCATTTGGGTTTTGGTCTTAGCCATTCTGACAGGTGTGAGATGGAATCTCAGAGTCATCTTGAGTTGCATTTCTCTGATGATTAAGGATGCTGGGCATTTCTTCAAATGTTTCACTGCCATTAGAGATTTCTCCTTTGTGAATTCTCCATTTAGCTCTTATGCCTATACAAAATTGCATGTTAGTACACAATTTTATGTATAAGGTTTATGAATCCATGTGAGATTATGAATTGATATAAACCCTAACTAACACTATAATCTCATTAATACATTCAATTCAGGAATATATTGAACTGAATGAATGAATGACACTGTACAAATCAGACTTATACTATCCAGCTGAAGCTGCCATTCAGACCAATAACTCTGTTGATCATTGTGCTTCTCCATCATAGAGAATACTGAAAGGTTGTTACCATCTTTGTAGTTTCACAGCAGAGGTATGGGAGCCATTTGTTGGGGACCCCCATTTTAAGAACATTTGTGTAAAACACTTGAAAGACAGAGACAGTGTCTCTCTTTGGAACAAAAGATTGACCTGTCCACTATTCATGTCATAAAATAGTGTCTCTCTCCAAAGGGACAAGTTTGCTTGTATTCTATCATAAAACATTTGGGTTTCCTGAGCTTTAATGTTTGTTTTTTATTATGGAAACTACTACTTGAAATGGTGGTACTTTTGCCATATTGCCTCATGATGTGAGAAAGTGAATATGATCAAGAATATGGTCAAAATCAGAAGTATATGATGAAACTCCCATTTGGGAATTTTAATTGTTTAACATGCATGAGATCCTGGATTCCCTCCAACACAGAGGGTGCTGAGGTAACCTGGAAGCTGCTTGTATTTTGTTGCTAATTACTGGCACCAGGATCTGGTTGCTGCCCAGACAAGGACCTTGTCACATATATCTGTCTTTGCTATCTAAACCTTGCTCTACCTAACTTAAAGTTGATTGGTGGAAAAAAAGGCTGGAGCCTGGATTGGGTGGAAGAGAGGTAGGTGGAAAAAAGTTTGGCCAGATTCTGGGGCAGACAGAGAGAATCACAGGAAAAAGAAGCGAAGAGGAAAAAGAAGATGATGCCATGGATTAGATAGAAGAATTATATATCCATGTGCCCTGGAACACCAGCATAGCATGCAGAATAACACACAGGGGATGTATGTACATTATATGTGGTTTTATTTGGGGAATAGAATTATAAACTATTTTAAATATACAAAGATTGTACAATCCACGTTAAGACTTGTTAAAATCCATCAGGTGTCTGAGTGATTATTTAAATGGTGGGTTAATGATTAACACCACTGACCTATTAACTTTACTCTAAATACTGGTAATGAATTATTTCTACAAAAGTGAAACAAAATAATCATATATAAGGGGTTACCAGAATAAGAAAAAATAAACTCTTTTTGTTTCCTATGAACCTAGCTAAAATCTCCTAATTATTGTTAAAGTCAACAAAAACCTTACCATATTAACTTGTCAGATTTTGGTTTGCTTAAAATCTCATGTATATTTTAGTTTTGACAGTCTTTTATATCTTTGGTGAATGAGTCATGAATATTAATTTAATCCAGTGATATTAGAGGGGTGTGTGTGTGTGTGTGTGTGTGTGTGTGTGTGTGTGTGTGTGTGTGTGTGTAATACAAAAATTTGTAAGGAAATTGAATTATTATTAAAATATCTTTTATAATTTAGGAAATGTACATAAAAGGGACAATCAATTCCAGAATACACTGAGTGTTTCTTTTTTGTTGATTTTCTTATAATGGAAACAATTCATATGAAAATCAAAATAATAAGCACACAGAAAATAAGGAAAAATGGCCTGTTAGATTGCCAATTATGCACCAATCATTTAAATGCTCACCTTTTGACCAAAGTTATTATTAAATGATTGTTTGTGGTAAACCACTTAATTGTCTTCAAAGTAACAGAATAAAAGCATTTTATAGAACAGCAAACTCAGAACAATTCCATGTTTATAGTATTGTATGCATGACCCTTAAAAATTCAATTTTAATACTGATGTACTCTGTAGTGGTGTGTCAAGTAATTTTTAAATGTACCGTTGAAGTTTCATGTTTTCTGATTTAAAAAAATGAAAAGAGCGTGTTAAAATTAAAAAAGTTTTAAACTACTAAAAATCATTTTCATATCTGATTTTTTCTTACCTAGCTAGTGTAAAATATAGGCAAATACTCACAAAACAATGTTGTAATACATCCACTGTATTTTTATAGGATTTACTCCATAAATGTTTTGTGTAAAAAACATAGTACAGAAGAAAATCTATTTAATCTCTAGCTTAAGTTATTGTAATACCCAATGAAATCCAACTAACATCTAAGATAAACACATACCTTTGCAATTATTTTGTAGTTACTGCAAATGTACGTTTCTAAACTAGCAAATGGAATTATTAAACACTTAAATATTATTACAATCCACTTCTTTAATAACAGTATCACTTTCCTTAATTTTATCTTTATGGGCTCTTTGGAATTTCATTTTTTTTTGTCCTTTTAAACCCTTTACCCAAACCTCTCCAACATCCACAACCTCTCTTTTCTAAGCATCAAATATGTATTCTCATTTTTTTCCTTTTTTAACTAAAGAAAATAGATGACTGAGTGTTTTGTCAGGGCAGTTGTACCCAGGAACTCACAGTGCTTGTGACAGCATGTCATGACCTGCACAAACTCAAGTCAGACTTGCAAAATGATTCACCCTTTGCTGAAGAGTTATTAGCAGTGAATAGCTTGTGGAAGGTGGAAAGAATTTTCCTCATGGTGTGGGTCCTGGTAGGTAGATAATGCTCTAGAGGAAGGGCATACTCTGAGGAAAACATGAATAGCACAAGTTGAACTTAACGGATATTTTAAATATTAGTTTTTATTTTATACATGAGATTGCTTAAGCTGAATATCTTGTTCTCTTTCCTGCTGAAAGATGCCCTTTAAAATTGATCCAGTAGTTTTCTGAATTGCTAATAACACAAAATTCTTTGAGAGGAAAATGATCTAATGTTCCAGTTCTACGCAGAGGGTCGAGAGTCTGAGAAGCTTATTTTTAATTTATTGAAGGTATACTTGTAAGATTCTTAATGGAAAACTACTCCGTTAACACTGACGAGATGGATATTTTTCTGCATGCTGAACCTGATTCACTAAATTGCTGTCCTAATGACTGTGAATGTCATTTCTATAAATTCATTTTATTGCAACGTGTAAGTACTAAGTGAGTAAAACAGAAGGGGAGGAAGAGAGAAAGAAAAGGATATAGAGACAGAGAGATAGAGAAAAGAAAAAGTAAAAAAGCGAGTAACTTTCTTTAAATGGTTTGGAGCTCTTCATTGATGCAAATTTGCATTATTGATTCAAATTACAGTTCCTCAATTTTAACACCATGGGCAATCCAGACCAAATTATATTAGAATATAAATATTTGGGATTGGAGATTGTATATGACTACACATGATGTAGAGTAGTATATGCATGAAAAACTAACGTGTCCTCTATCTTTGTCAACTACAGCCTTCTTGGAACAGGATCCATTTCCAAGTCCATGTGCTTATTCCATGTGGTAGCAGTCATTTCTTTGATTGTGGTATTGGGGAAGCTGATGTTTTTCTTTGTTATTATTATTTGTTTGCATGTTTTTGTTGGCTACATAACTCTCTCAAATATGACAACTTCTCCATCAAAATTTGTAAAATTAAATTGCAAGGCAAAGAGCATTTTAAATGCTTCAAGTTTACAATTTTAATGACCTGTGACAACTGTGCTTAATTGTCAATTTGACTCCATCTAATACTGTTCTTTGAGGTAGGAAAACAGGCATTTAAATTAGATATTTTGAGCTGTGAAGACATGCCATTAATCTGGATCCTGACACCAGAAGACAAACCTTTAAACCAGATCGTTAATCCAGATCTAATCTGGGCAACACTTCCTGCTAGAAGCCTACCTGAGGACATGGAACAAGGACTCTTTTGCCCTTTGCCTGCTTCATGTCACCTCATTAACAAGTCCATTTCCTCACTGACATTAGACTCCACTACTTCAAGATTCCAGCATATACTGAAAATCAGCTGAAACATTCAACCTTGTGTGTAGGGGTTAGATAAATTAGATTTAGAAAATATATAGGAGTTTCTGATACTGTCTCTTAATTCGGGGCCTGAAGAGCATTATCAGCATGAAGTCAGCGAAAACAGGAAAGATTTAATAGACTGAAAAACAAGGTTGAAGTCAGGAAAAACAGGAAAGACTTAATGGACTTGAAGAAACAAAGTATCTGGCCTGACATTGTTTTCAGCTGCTAAGTGGGCGGAGCCCAAGTTAAGCTGAAACAGAGTTCCTCCTATTTAAGGACAGTGCATGGAGCCCAGAAAAAGAAGAGGCCCCTGATGCTAGAGAGCTCCAAGAGTCCTGCTGAAAAAAGGGCTGGCCATTGATGGCCAGCTCTCTCCCTGAAGCAGAAAGAAGCCGGTGAGCAAAGAAAGCCTGAGCAAGACACCAAAAGGCCAAGGACTGGACCCTGTGGCTCAGCTTTTGCCTGGAGGGGTTTGATCTGTCCGATCAGTGGCCTAGGGGAAACTGTGCCTGGCTTTAAGGACTGAGGCAGAGCAGCTGAGTTCTTGATTCAAAAGAAGTAAGTTGGCCTGCAGACGGCTGGGGTCTCCCACAGAGAAGAAAGCATGAAGCCTTATTTAAGGTGAGACTACAATAACCAACTTACCCTGACGAACCTGCATCTGAGAGATCCAGAAAAAGGACTGATAAGTGTGTTAAAGAATCTACGACAAAGACTGTGTTCCTGATGACTGAGGACCTGCCCCAGAGAGTGTATCATTCTAAAAGGTTATGAAAGTAGTTGTTATAATTATCAATAGGTTTAGTGGATAGGTTAAAGGGGTTGTAGGAATTTATAGGATTAATAGATAAGAAATTGTTGGTGTTTGTTATAAGTGAATTTAGTAATAAATAAATAAGAATTAAATAATAATTTAAAAGATTGGTTACACTTGTGGGCTGAGCAACTACGGGATTCTTGAACTTTTAGTTCACAGAGAGCCAATGTTGGATGAGATGGACCACAGCCTGGAAGACATTCTAAACAATCCCCTTTCTATTTAAGAGAGATTCATTCTACAAGTTCTGTTACTCTAGAAAACCCTGACTCATGTATAACCTAAGTATAAAATGTGCATCTCATGACTTCTGTGGTGTTTTCAGGTTAGAAACAACTCATTAGGACCATATCCCTGATGATAAGACATCCAATAGGTACCAGAAAATCTTTCTCATCATGACAATCAAAATAACTCAGAAATGTTTCTAAATTTTTTCATGAAATTAGAGTGACCCCCAGTTGAATGTCCCTGATGTAAATAAACAACTATAATATGAATTTTTTAGTAACTCTGTTTATATGAACAGTAAGAAGTAGAGTTTGAGTATATCTTTTAACCAAGTGACATGTTCTATTAATATGTTTCTTCACAATTTGAGTAATTTCATCTAAATAATATTAGCTCCTCAACTGCTAATACTCATTTGAAAAAATATCACTTTTGCTAGGAGTATTATTATTATTATTATTATTATTATTTTGTAGGAACTTTAAGTGTTTACATTCTTAGTGGGCAGAGGAGAGGCAGGAATTTCTTTATCACCATTGCCCTTTAAGCAAACTCCTTTAGAAAGTCTCAGCAATTCATCTTGGACACTAGTAGCTTGTTTACACTTGTTTCTCTTGCATATTTTCTCATATCAATCTCTTCCATCTAACCGTTGTCTAGTGTAGCATCATCAGTTTACATACTCTGGTGGAGCAATGTGCCTTGGTGGACAGGTATGCATGGTTAAGAATTGAGGTCTTTAGTCCAGTAACCCAAAATACTGAACACATAACAAAAACATCAGCTTTTGTGTGATTCTTTTGTGGTTGAGTGTTAAGATGGAAAATGATACAAGCCAAAGTATTTGCAGTCTGAGAGATGTTGTGGCAGTAAACACGCTAAACCTTGCCCAGATCCCTGACTGATAAAACCTCTGAGATCATAACACTGTGGCATCTTAAACCAAGGGGCTGATAAAGGACTAGATAAATGCTACAAAGATTGGACAGTTGGAAACACAAAGAAACTCTTCTTATCTGAACTATGATGAGTGGAAGGAACTTTTATGGTGGTTGCTTGCACATCTTCCCGGCTAAGAGTCCCTGCTTTACATATTTCTTACTCAAAAATAACCATTTTTCCTTTACCCATCTGTGTCTCCTTTTGAATCACAATCAACTTTGCACTGGCACATGACAACCTCAATCTTTCTCTTTAGAACTACAAACCAAAATACACTGGGTGTCTACTCCTCCTGCCGAGTACTTGTACTTCCTTCAACCCATCCTCAAAAGGCCTGGTTTTCTCTTTTCTATCTCTGTCTGTCAAACAGCAGCCAGGATTCACATCTTGCCTGCTCTGGTTATTTGTGTTTTGTTTTCTCTTAAAATATGTTAAGTTGAAAAAACAATGAAAAGCATTTTAAATTATTATCACTTGCAGTAGTTGTTTTTGTCTATTGGATCCAAGCCTATATATATCCAGGCAAAGAAATCTCAAGTGAGGAACAACCCAAGTTGACCTTTGGATTGTTTGTGAGATTTTTTTCTTTGTTGTTGATTGATGTAAGACATAAAGGATGGCCCAGCAAACTGTGGACAGTACAGTACATAGGTAGGTAGACATGAGTTGCATAAGGAAGAAGTATTTCCAGCGGTGTCTGTCTCTGTTTCTACTTGAGTTTTTTCCCTGGCTTCCTACAAACGTGGACTATAATCAGAAAGTGTACATTAAATAACCTCTTCTACTCCAGGTTGTTTTGGAATATATTCTTCTAACAGCAGCAGATAGCAGACTAGGACCCCTCTTCTTTGTATTTTCTTTATCTCTTCATCTTAATTTGGATCAACTTTAAATCCCTGTATTGAAAATTCCTAGAATTTTTTCAGTAAAACTTAACAAAACCCGGAGTCACATAAATAAAAGAGTACTTAATTCAACTTAAAAAAAATGTTTTGGAGTGAGAAATTGCTGAAGTGTTAAGGTTTTAATCCCTTTATTAGTAAAATATTCCTTTTGTTTCTTGGGTACATAGTAGCTACTTCATTCTTCCATCTCATTGTCCTTACAATATGCTGTTGAGTTTTGCTGCAAACCCTCCCTAGGATAAATGTGAAGATCAATATTGACCATTTAAGAAAAAAGAAAAGAGTTTCTCTCAGTATTTTCTCCCTCCATTGTCACAAGTGATCCCTTCTGTTCCCACCTCCACCCACCCAAAGTCTACCCTGGAAATCCATTCAAGATTTCCTTCCCAGAAAGATCCTTGTATCCTCTCTTAACTCCTCTCAAGCCCTCCTTGTTATTTATCCTCTCTGGGTCAGTGGATCATATCATGATTGATTTTTACTTTACAGCTAATATCCATAGAGTGTATGTTAGTGTTCCTGCTCAGATGGAATGGCAATGTAAGACACGGGAGCCTGGGAACCACACAGCTCTGAGGTGGGGCAGTTTCCCAGGGAAAGGGCATCCTGAAACAGAGGAATCCAGGAACCAAACAGCTCTGAGGGGAAGCCTCCTCAGCAGAGGCATAGCAGCTCCCAAAGGAGGGTATCCCCAGCTGAGCTGAGGAACTCAGGAGCCTCAGCCCTGATCCTCTTCTTCACTTCTCTTCGTTGCTTCTTGACTTCTTCCAATGAGAGGGTCACACCAGGTGGAAAATCTCATAAAAGACATTTATTGGAGGATCCATGGTGTGATTGCCCCTGAGAGGACAGAAAGAAACTGAACAAAGTACAGCACTTACATAGAATTTATTGGAGGAGAGCACTTTTCAGAACAGAGATTTCCAGAGTGAGGATTGGTGGGATTTCAAGCCCTGAGCCTGGGGGAGCTCAGGGATTGGTGGGTTTTTGTGGGAAGCTCGGGGATTGGTGAGTTTTCCTGCTCAGACATTGGTGGTTTTTTTCCACCCCCTTTTCTCTGGCTTGAACCCAAGGCAGCATTGGCTGAGGCTCCATCTCTGTGAGGCTGCTCAATGGGGCTGGAGTGGATGTGCTGCTGCTTTGGAATGCTCCTTCAGTGGAATCTCACAAAGGCAGCAGGCAGGAAACAGGGTAGATACTATGGGGAGCTCCCATGATGGTAGCAGGCTGAGACATCACTATTTTGACAGGTGCTGCAATTTTAACAGATGCTAGTTTTTGTTTTTGTTTTTGTTTTTTTTTTTTTGTTTTTTTTTATAACTCCAGAGTACATACCATGTTTATCTTTCTGGATCTGGGTTATGTTTCTTTTGATGTTAGCCATTCTGACAGGTGTAAGACAGAATCACAAACTAGTTTTGATTTGTATTTCTCTGATGGCTAAGGATGTTCAATGTTTCTTTAAGGGTTTTTGGTCATTTGAGATTCTTCTTTTGAAAATTCTTTGTTTAGACTTGCATGCCACTTTTAAATTGGATTATATAGTATATTGATATTTAGTTGGAAATACTGGGAGAATCGACTAGAATGAGGGGGCACTTGGTGGATAAGGTATAAACCTATGCAATGAAAACTCCATGGAATGAAAGTAGCATAGATCCTAGCAAATATTTTTAGTGATGAAGGACATGGAGCCTGAACTGGCTATCTTACATAACCAGGCAAGTCTTCAAGTGGAGGGACTGGGAGACCAACACAACCTCAAAATCTTTGACTTAGAGTTTGTCCTGCCTACAGACTGTTCTAGGTCCAGAGACTCACAGAATAGTCATCAAAGGTACCAGAGTGACTTCATCCAGCAACCAAAAGGAGCAGATGTAGAATACCACAGCCAAACATTAAGCAGAGCTCAGGGAGTCTGGTTGAGAAGCTGGGGGAGGACTGGAGTGATCCAGTGGTCTATTATGTATCCTAAATTTTAATTAATTGCTCCCTGTTACTTTGCTTGCTGTCTGTTACTTTGCTTGCTAACCATTGTCTCTGATTGGCTTTAATAAAATCCTGATGCCTGTGATTGGCATAAAGAGAGAAGTAAGTGAGGAAAAGGTTGGCTGGCTCTGGAGGAGCAGAGAGGATGTTGGCGAGAAGGCAGAGGGAGGAAAGAGAGGACATGCACATGGAAGAGAAATGGAAGAACATTATGCCAGATGGCCTAGAACATCAGCATATTGTGCAGAATACCAGCCCAAGGGGACATATGTATATATTGGGTCTTATTTGGGGAATAGAATAAGTTAACTTAGATGAGACAAGATTGCTCAATCCAGGTTAAGGCATGTTAAAATCAAACATGTGTCTGTATGATTATTTATAATGGTGGGTTAAGGATTAACACCACTGACCAATTATAATATAAATACTGGTAAATAATTTAATTCCTTTTTTCTACATATTATACCCAATCCTGGAAATTAGAATCCATGATTTCAGCCTGAGAAGGCCCTCATGAAAGACAATTTTCTATTTCTAGCCAAAGAGCAGGGAATTAAACCTGGGTGCATTTCCAAGTTATAGCTCCATTAACAATGACAATGGAGGAAGGAGGAAAGTCCCTTTTGGAATGATAAGACAAAATTGATGGCCGTTGTAGGTCAGAGCTCCCTGGCTACTAGATGTTTCTCAGCCATTTCTGATATTGAACCTCCAATCCAGTGCAGTTACAGGGGATGATGACCAAAGCTTTAATTGCACCATGTGATGGTACAGCTAGACCAAGGCTTTTGGAATGTTCTTGTTTCTTTGATTGATTTTTGGTTATATGTCTTTGATTTTTCCCTATATCGGGAGGTAGAAAGGAATTTCTGTGGTTTGGCATTGCTAAAATGTGGGAGATTTTTCAGGGTTTTGGACACATTTGGTATTTAAATGAAATATTTGAACAGGGCAATGGTGCACACACCTTTAATTCCAGCACATTGGAGGCTGAGACAATTGGATCTCTTGAATTCTAGAACAGCCTGGTCTAAACAATGAAGTCAGGGCAGGACTCATGCTGATAAGATAAGACTAAGGACAGTCTAGAATTCAAAATGACATATTTTGTCCTGAAAGGCATACTATGTAAGTTTTTGCTTAGTAATAAATAATAATGTCCTTACTGATCCTAATGGATAAATACATACACATAATCTTAAATTTATATAAAGAAAAAAGCCAATCTGCTTGGGTATGGGTCTCTGACAGGAGAACCAATTTCAAGAGGCATTTTTCCCTAAAAGAGATATATTAGTCAATGTAAGGACCAGAGTTAGACTAGGGGATGAACATGCAAGCTGTATACCTCCTACCACCAACACTTAACAAAAGCTAACATAAAATAGTATATCATGCTACTCTAAACCAATCTCTTCAAGAATGGGGCTCCATTGGGAGAACTGGAACTCATACTAATATAAAATAGTTTAATTAATATTATTGTTAATAATAGCAATTCAATTAACTAAATTAATAGCTTGATGCCAAAACTTGGGAGACAAGGAAAAAAACAGGTTCCTTGTGACTTCCAGGCCAGTCTAATTTATAGAGCTCTATAAATTAGATCATATGGAGCTTAAGTATCCTCCTCTACAGTTGACATAAATCTATTAATTGTTTGAGACATGTTTTTTTCTGTGTAGTTCTGGCTGTTTGATTAAATCAAGACAGCCCAAGCTATACAGAGAAACTCTGTCTTAATAAGGATAGATACATCCACATAGAAATTAAATCTCCAAGGAAAGGGGAAAAGGAAAGAAAAAATACAATACAGATATACAAAACTCATGCCTTTGATCCCAAAACTTGGGAGACAAAGGCAGAGAGAGACAGGTTCCTTGTGATTTTGAGGCCAACTTAATCTGCAAACAACCCAGGCTATACAAAGAAACCCTGTCTCAATAAAGATAGATATATACACACAGAAATTAAATCTCCAAGGAAAGGATAAAAGGAAAGAAAAAATATAAATGCATGACTTTGATCCCAAAACATGGGAGACAAAAACAGAGACAGACAGGTTTTGTGTGACTTTGGGGCCAATCTGATTTACAAACAGCCAAAACTACACAGAATAAACCTGTCTCAATCAATTAATAGATGTATGTCAACTGTAGAGGAGAATACTTAACCTCCATACAGTCTTATGCTGAATTTTCAACTTAAAAATGATTGTATATAGCCGTATATATGCAATAATAATTAAAATGGTAATGATAACGATGGTTTTATTTATCCCCTTTATGAGAAATCAAAATATAGCAGACCCATGGGGTGCTAACTTTAATAAACTTATAGCTATAATTATTTCAATGTAGGTCAAAGACTTTCATTTTGGGAGAGAAGCTTTTTTTTTATGTTAACAGGAAAGAAAATCTAAGTCTTCCATCCAAACTGATAGAAATCTGATTTGACTAGAAAGACCTCCTATGGATCTTAGATACAAACAAAACAACAAGCAGATAACTTACATTATTTTCTGATTCCACTACATGGGAACAGCTCAGACTGGCTAAGACATATACATATAAAAATTTATATATATATATATCCAAAAAAATTTTGTTGGCTACAATGAATCCACATGACTTATTATAATATACCATCCTTTCATATGGCATGAATGAAGACTTACAAATGTTTCTTCTGCTAAAAGAGCAGAAAATCTTCCTTAATTGTTCTGTATATCCTGCACATCGCAGGCATTTTTGTAATTACAGAACTGTATGCTACTTGTGAGAAATTATACATTTTCAGAACAAAAGGGGGAGATACCAATAAAATAAAGATGGCATCAACAAGATTCATTCTCCAGGATGCTGGGATGCTGAGATGCTGAGGCATATATATTCCAACATCCTGTCTTATTCAATACCAGATGACTTCAATTTGCCAGGCCTTAGACTGCTCCATCGAGACCCAATTCCAGGATGATTTCAAAAAAAGCTGTGGATCCAAATTAGCCTTCAGACTACCCCAAGCAGGACTTCATTTGGAGCTACATTTTCAATATTTGAGAGACTGAATAACAAATGTTGCCATTAAATTGCTTAACCATTTTTTATGTATTTCTATTTTTTTATGTTTATTACTTCAAGTTACATTTCCAACACAGTCCCCTCCCTCCACCCCTCCGGGTCCCACCCTCTTCCCCTATCCCCCTTCTCCCAGAACTCATAATTCTCTTTTTTTTATAATTAGGCCACAATTATGAAAATTACAAGGCACAACATACATTCCCAAAGTTCAGTCCACAGATACCTGGAAACTGACATCAATATTCTATTATCCATCTGTCTCAATGAGTTTAAAGTTCTATACCTAATTCAGTTTCCATCCTACCTTTCATTATCAACTTCAAAACATCTTCTTAGACCTAGCACATCCTTTTAATTCCTAAACAACTTGAACTTTAATTGTCAGACTATAACTATTTAGTCTTCAACAACTTCAGAGACCTGAGAAGGATAAATATAGCTGAATAAACAGGTAGTGCAGAGCCAGCAGCTTCCAAACTATAAAATGACAGACAACTGGCTACCTGGACAATCCATATTTTCTCTCCATACATTAGAGCATCTATCTTCAGCCTCCTGGCCCTGTTTCTCTGACAGACATTAATTGTAAAGCAGGAATTATGAAGGACCTGTCTGCCCTGTCTTGGCAGAGCTAGACTATCTCTGACTCCTGCCTACTTGTGAGACCCTTTTCTCCTACTGGGTTGACTTGTCCAGCCTTAATGTGATGGTGTATTCTGGGTCTTATTGTAACGTGTTATGCAGTGTTTGGTTGATGTCCCTGTGAAGCCTGCTGTTGTCTGAGAGAAATTGCGGGGGTGGGAAGGGTTGTTGAATCTGGGCTTAGAGGAGAGATCTGGAGGAGAGAGCTTTGGGAGAGGGGAGGAAGGGGAAACTGGGGTCAGGATGTAATATGAGTGAAGAATTTTAAAAAATAAGAAAAGAGGAGATGCTGGAATTGGAGGAGCAAGTGATGTCCTGCAAGAATATGTGTTGTTGAAAGCCTTATCAAGGATCTCAAGGTCTGAGTTCTAAGGAGGTGAATAAACCTTCTCCAAGGAAGGCTCAGAGGATACCGAACCATTCCTCAGGTGTTCAAGTGCATATAATTAACCATTGTATACAAATTCTAGCAACAGCACCTTTATCCTCCCTGATGACCACAGCCTGAGACTATTCACTTACAGAAACTTTGTAGTAGTCATCTTCTTGCTCTGTGCTGCAACTTGATATACACACTGAGGTTTAGAGTATGGCGGTGTTTGCTGTACCTCCATCAGAGTGTACACAAACCCCTTGACCACAGATATTCTTTATCCACATGTCTGTTGTGTCTTTAGAGTGTATCCTTTCTTCATTCCTTCACTGAGCCTACTCAAGTTTCCAGGAACAAGTCACCCTGGAGGAAGCCATCAGCAAAAATGAATGAAAAGAAAGAGAAGTCATATAGGCTATTATTAAATTAAAATAAATATTTTAGATGAAGGAAAAATTGGATGTCAGAAGTGTAAGGAACATGTAGATGAATTTTCTAGACATGGTTTCTGAGGTGACAGTATGTGAGGAGTTGGGGAGTGGTCATCTACTCGCAGGGGAAGTAGTGTTCTGCCCTTTATTTCTCAGAAAGGAATAAGAAGTGATATTGCTTAATTATGCTTGTGATTTTCTAGAGAAAGGAAACAGTTTCATCTATCAGAGTATACAAGCAATATATTATCAAGAATAAATAAATATAATAAAATATAACTAATGAATGATATATAAAATGATGCCATTTATGGAGGAGTAATTTCTATTCTCTGATTTTAAATTGAGAAAAAAACTACCATTCATCGGTGCTATATTCTATATTCTATTCTGTAAACAGTTTTAGCATGTGTGGAAGCTCAAAACTGTGTGTGCCTTTATCTTCCATCAGAAATAATTAAGTACCAAAACTGATTCAATTCCAAATTTGCAGCAAGAGAGAGCTAAAATTGAACTTTCAAGAGCTGTTCATATTTTAACTCATCCTCAAACACTGCAATTTACTCATGCTCCTATCAATTTGTGTTACCCAGTTATAAAAGATCTGCTTTATCCTCGCCTTTGATCCCTGGGGCATAGAAAAATACTTTCCTGGATATGAACTCAAGAGGATGCTTTCTTGCTCTAATTCTTGGTGGCTGTTGGCTTTCTGCCCAGAGACCCTGAATGCAGGTCAGCTGGTGAAATGATCAGGTTTTCATCACCACAAGAAGCAAATGATGCCCTTTTGCTGTGTATAAACTCCAGGGCATGTTAAAACCCATCTGAGTTAGAAGTAGACAAATGGAATTTGAAGCGCTTCAGTTAGAAGTAGACAAATGGAATTTGAAGCTCTCATGACTGAAAGTGCATAACAAAGTCAAAATGTTTTCAGTGCCAGTATCTTCCCATTCCTAGATGTGAAGGCACTGTTTTCAAGGAGCAATGAAACTGAAGTCAACAAGAACACTACACTGGCTGCACACACTTTTGGTAGTGACTTTGTTCATGTAATTCTACAGAGTACTAAATTGGTCAACCCTCCTTGATATACAGAAGCTAGGAACCCACTAATCTGGACTAAGCTTAATAGCCAGTATGTACTGTCCAGTAATGTGGCTAAAAAAATATCCTCCAAGTAAAACATATCTACGTTTCCATTTTATTTTTATGATTGGTACCATAATCATAAAAAATTTATTAAGTAAACTATTATTTTTTTTCAGAGCAAAAACAAGTTCATGTCATATAAGCCACTAATTCACTTTTTCTGTTCAGTGCTTGTATGAACCTTCTCAGGCAAAGTTATCTGTTAAGGACTCCAGCCACTGAAATTTTCTGGTCCCTGAATGATCAATGTCCTTAATAACATCAATAAAGGTTATAAAGGTTTGAAAATTGTTGGATTTTTTGACTCATCTCTCTCTTCCTCTCTCTCTCTCTCTCTCTCTCTCTCTCTCTCTGTCTCTCTCATGTGTACATCTGTGTGCTTGTGTATTTATGGAGAAGATGTGGCCCCATGCATATACATGTGGAGGCCAGAAATAAATGTAAGCATCTTCTTTAATCACTTTCCACCATGTCTTGTGAGCCAGTGCCTTTCCTAAAGCCAATTCTCAATAATCACTTACATTGGCTGGTCAGAGGGCCCTGGTGACCCTCCTCTATCTACTTTAGAGCACTGGGATGACATATGCACACTGATATACCAGCTTTTTGTGCAGATGCTGGAAATTCCAATGTGTGTCCTAATGTTTACACCACCGCACTTTAAACTCTCAACTCAACCAACTCCACAACCTTTTGACTGACAGTTTGATAGTATATCATTCATCATAGAGAAGAAATGGTGATAAGCACATTAGGTATCTGGTCTCATTGCATCTGCAGTAATGAAGCAGAGAATTATAAATGCTGGTTTTCAACTCTTTCTCCTCTTTAAAACTTAGTCTAAGAACACAGCCTAGAGATTGGGAAAAAAAATCTTTACCAACCCCACATATGACAGAGGGCTAATATCCAAAATTTACAAAGAACTCAAGAAATTAAATTCCAAGAAACCAAATAATCCAATCAAAAAATGGGGAAAAGAGCTAAACAGAGAATTCACAAAGGAGGAATTCCTAAAGGCTGAGAGACACTTGAAAAAATGCTCAGCATCCTTAACAATCAGAGAAATGCAACTCAAGACGACTCTAAGATTCCATCTCATACCTGTCAGAATGGCTAAGATCAAAAGCTCATATGACAGCACATGCTGGCAAGGGTGTGGAGAAAGAGGAACCCTCCTCCATTGCTGGTGGGAGTACAGGCTTGTGCAACCACTGTGGAGGTCAGTCTGGTGATATCTTAGAAAACTTGGAATAGCTCTTCCTCAGGATCCAGCCACACCACTTCTGGGTATACATCCAAATGATTCCTTACCAAATCACAAGGAAGTTTCCTCATCTACGTTCATAGCAGCCTTATTTGTAATAGTTAGAAACTGGAAACAACCCAGATGTCCCTCAACCGAAGAATGGATTAAAAAACTGTGGCACATCTACACAATGGAATACTACTCAGCTATCAGAAAAAAATGAAATTATGCAATTTGCCGCCAAATAGATGGAACTAGAGAAGCTCATCCTGAGTTAGCCATCACAGACTCAGAAGGATGCACTTGGCATCTATTCACTTATAGTCAGATTTTAGCTATATAGTACAGGATATCTACACTACAACCAACACACCAAAGGGAACATGGACATAGACTTTTTCTTTTTCTCCCTATCAATGAGACACTTTTCCCTAATGGTGTTACCTTGTAGGTCCCCAGTGTACGAGGAGGCTCTTGGCCCTCATATGACTGCTGAACTGGGACCAGGGACTGTTAGGTAGGGACACTCCTCTCCAGAGTAGTGGGATGGAAGGGTTAGTGGATAGAGGGTGGGAGGGGTGGAAAAAGGAAACTATGATAGAGATGTAACCTGAAGCAATAAATAAATAAATTTTGAAAAAATGGTATCACTTTCAATTAGGGATCTGTGCTCGGAACTGAGAAATGCTACAAGAATAATAGTTTGGGAAGGTGAAAAGTTCAAGGCTACAGAACATCAAAGAAAACTCATATATATATATGAATATGTATATATGAGAGAGAGTGAGATTTGGTTGATTTTTTTTTTTTGCACCTGCCTTAGTTTATTTTGCACTGCTGTGATAACACACCATGACCAGGGCAAGTTAGAGAACAGCTGATTTAGGACTTACAGTTTTAGAGGATTAGAGTTCACAATTATCATGATGTGGAGCATGGCACCAGACATACATGGTACTAGAGCAGTAGATAAAAGCTAAGGAGGAATGGCAGAATTTTTTGAAACTTTAAAGTGGACCCTTCTGATACACACCTCTTAATTCTTCCAAACAGTTGCACCAACTGGAGAACAAGTATACAAATATCTGAGCCTATGGGGACCATTCTTATTCAAACCACAAAAGGAGCCATTATTGTGACACTCCTATCCTAGAAAAAGCAACTTTACATTTTTCTTCTTACAAAGAATCATTTTTCATGGTAAAACTTATAAAGACAAATGCTTTTCATTAGTCTTGTGAATCTGCTATATCTTCCATATGACAATAAGAGATAGTTGAGGATTCTACTATGGGATGAGTCTTCATTAGTGAAGGACCCAAAAGAAAAATTTACAATGCAAAGCCCCTAATGAATTTTCACTTTGTGGCTGAGGTGATGCAGTTATTGATTTCTGCCTAATCTTTGAGCATCTATTTAGCCAAAAGCTCTCCCTTAGATCTGAGTATTAGTAAATTACAGAATGTTGTCCTAGTGGAAAATAGTTATGGTTCTAATTAACAATATCACCTAACAGAAATGAGAAATATCCCAGACTGCCTAGATGTTCACCATACAAGCTCCATTTATATCAAAGAAAGTGACTGGACAATTTGCACATTTATGCCTCACTTAATAATGTATATTAGCATTTTCTCTTAAAATAAATTCTTTAAATTTCTACTTTGAAATATTTTATTTTAAAAGTTAAAGCATTTATCTATTCATTTTTAGTGCAATGCTTGATTCCATTTGATGCAGTTTTGTGTTGTCTTTCTTTCAGCTTGTTTGAAATTTTAAGGAAAGTATAATTTCCAGGAAACTTTCTTACCTGTTTTCTGCTATGCAATATAACTTTTAAACTTTATAATTTAAACACAGATTCGATCTTCTTGGTTTTAAAGTTGGCAGACTGTACTAGAAAAATAAAATGATCAGACAATCCTCCTGAGTAATCCCACCTTTCCACAGGAAGATTAAAACAAATTGCTCATCAATCCATTTTCACACTCTATAAGAATAGGTGTCAATAAGTCCAACTTAAAACTAAAGTCATGAATGCTTTAAACTTTGAGATCAATTTGTGTGCACAGAGAAAAATATTTTCAGAGATGCCCTGGGATATTCCAGCCCATCAGAAAGTATTACCTTCAGATACAAACCAATTATTCATCAGCAGAAAGAAAATGCAATTCCAGAACTCAACTGTTATTTCAGATCCAATTTCTAGTTATCCTTTGAATATTTTTCTGTCACAGAAAAATATCTTGGCAAACACACAAAATTGATCCATTGTTCAAAGACATTTTTCAGAATTGCTTGCAATGAAAAAGAATATATAAACTCTACCACATGTTATAATGCTCTTCTCTACCTGATATAGTTTTAGATGTTTGTAAACATTGCACACAGACAAGTTTCACTGTGATTTAATGCTACCATATAATAAGCACCTATTTTTATAAAAATATGTTTAAACTTTTGATACTAACACAAAGCTCTTTTAAATGCTTACAGTAGGAAAAACAAGTAATCTTCAGTCCAATCTGTTTTTCCTTGCCTCTATTTAAGTCTTTTT
Organism: Lophiomys imhausi; assembly: GCA_907164525.1. Lineage (NCBI taxonomy): Eukaryota > Metazoa > Chordata > Mammalia > Rodentia > Muridae > Lophiomys > Lophiomys imhausi. Next base: position 19,719,251 of record CAJQZJ010001638.1, on the reverse strand, counting down.
CTAACCAATTTCTCACTGTCATTTTGCAAAGCCACTCTGTATTATAACAGATAAAACTATTTTTATATTTTTGGGCTTTGGGTTTTTTTTTATTCTTATCCTTATATGCATCTCAGGATGCTGTTGATCACCAAAGGTGTTTACTGAATGTTTTGTGATGGAACAAAAATAATGTAGATAATACCTATAGATATATAGATTAATGTTAGTAAAGTGTAAGAGCCTATAGATTATTACAGTCCTGTGTTATGTGTTCACTGGTTATCTTGATGTATATGAATCAGATATTAAATGAAATAGACCCAGTGACTTAGTCATCCTTGATCCACTTCATTCACTCAGTTCTCCACTCATAGTGAGAACCTTCCCTTACTTGAATAGTGTATGCTCTTGTATAACATGATATTTTTGCCTGTGGTATAAGTTTTTGTCTTAAAATAAATTATTTCCCTTTCTATCTCTCCAATATCCATCAATTTCAAGACCAAGTTGATAGTTAATCTTAGTCAGTAAACTATTTCTTAAATCTCCTTTATGAGCTATTCATCCCTTCCTCTGAACTCTCCAGGTGCCTTTTAAATTCCTCATTCACATTCATATTTAAATTAAGCAACAAAGTTAAATTTTCACAAAAAATCATAAGTTAAAAGGAAGAAAGAACATTTGAATTATTAGTATTATAAAGGAATAATTTGAAATGAATCTCTTATACCTCATTAAGGAAATAATCAGCAAAAGTAAGTGTAGTTGTTTTGTCTTTTCACAGAAAAGTAGACTGGAGGAGTGAGGAAAAGCAATCATTATTTTTTTCTAGCCTTGATAACCTTATGCACTAATGTAAAAGTGAGAAACAAAATTTCTTTGTATATACTCAAAAGATATAAATATGTATTTTGTTCAAGCAGTTATTTTCTAGGGGCATTGAAATTTCTGGAATTCAAGAAACTAATATTAGCATATCGAAAGGTAGAATCTTGTGTTTCTCAAATTGCATTAAAGCATTCAGAGAATGCAATCATTCTTATAGGCAAAACCAACAGTTTTGAATCTGTTATAACATTTAAGAAGAAAGTCTGAAATTAAGTAAATTGGAAGACACCAAGTTAAAATAAGTATCTAGTGAAGGTTAAATATGAATGGAACACTAAAAGATTTTATTATATTAGAGTTTTTTCCTAATACAAACCAGAAAACAAACCCTAAAACTTATTACAACTTAAGAACTCATAAAGCTACATACACTATTAGGAATTACAACAAGATGATGTTTTGTATATCCTAACAAACACTAAAATATGTTTGTACTATGAAGGTTGGTAGTGAAAGCACATAGATAGTTCACTGTAACTCAGAGGATAATATTAATTAATCTGGCTAGATACGATTCTACGGATAGAGAAGAGTTGATGCTTTCCCCAAGACTGGAGAATCGCTACTTGTTCCAACATTATTAGCTCATGCATCAGAGTTCCAAATTGTCTCCCTGAATGTCTGCCTCAAGGGTTCTACACTTCCAAGGATTCTACACTTCTTTTTTTTAATATACTTTATTTTTTTTATTTCTTCAAGTTACATCTCAGTCACAATCCCTTCCCTACTCCCCCTTCCTGTCCAACCCTTCCACCTTCTTCCCCCCAACAGCTTCCCCTTTCAGTCCAACAAATGCACTTCTATTTCCATCCTCCAGGTCAAGATAGGTCATTCCTTATAAAGAGTATCTTAATATAGAACCTCTCTACACTTAAGCCCCATGCCTGATCCCTTCCGCACCACTCTCTCATCCATCTCTCTCCACCTACCTCTACTATCTATTATATTTTCCCTTCAGTTTGAAATTCAAGCATCCTCCCTTAGGCCCTCCTTGTTACTTAGCTTCTTTGGGTCTGTGGATTGTACAATGGTTATCCTGTACTTTATCACTAACATAAGTAAGTACATACCATGGGTGTCTTTCTGGTTCTGGGTTACCTCACTCAGGATGATACTTGGCAGTTCCATCCATTTGTCTGCACATTTCATGATGTCATTGTTATTAATAGCTGAGTAGTATTCCATTCTGCAAATGCACCACATTTTCTTTGTCCATTCTTCAGTTGAGAGACATCTAGGTTGTTTCCAGTTTCTGGCTATTATTAATAAAGTTGTTATGGATCAGGGATGGGAAAAGCAGGAAATAGAGGGCTGGGAGACAGAACGGAAATTGGCGGGGTGCATCGCTGGGACAGGGGAGGCTCCCAGGAAGCTGTGGAGGTGATATTAGATGTGAATCCTAGCAGTAGGGTATATGGAGCCTGAAGTGGGCACCTCTGATAACCCAGATGAGACTTCCAGTGTATGGAAGGGGGATACCAACCCACCCACAAAACCTTCGACTCAAAATTTGTTCTGGATTTTCATGGATAAGGACTGAGCAGAGATTAAGGGAATGGCCAACCAATGACTGCGACTCACCTTCAGGACTACCCCATTGGAGAGAGTCAACCCTGAAACTATTAGTAATATTCTGCTATTCTGGCAGACAGGAACCTCGCATAACTGTCCTAAGAGCCTTCACCCAGCAGCTGATAGAAATATATGTGGAAACCCACAGTCAAACTATAGTTTATATAGCCAAAATTATAATCAGATCTTGGGGAGTCTTATGGAACAGTGGAAGCAGGAGTGAAGGAGCTTGAGGTGTCAAGGACCCCCCAAGAAGACCTACAGAGGAAACTAACCTGGGCCCATGGGGACTCACAGAGACTGAACTACCAGTCAAAGAGCATGCAGAGGCTGGACCTAAGTCCCCTATACACATGAAGCAGATTTACAGGTGGTTCTTCATGTGTGTCCCCTAACAAATGGAACAGAGGCTGCTTCTGACTCTGTTGCCTGGCTTTGGATCCCTTTCAATAACTGGGCTCCCTTGTCTGGCTGCAGTGGGAGAGTATTCTCTAAATTCTGCTGCAACTTGATGGACCAGGGTGGGTTGGTATCCATGAGCAGCCTCCTCTTCTCAGAGAAAAGTAAAGGCAAGTGGAGGGGAAGGAGGACATGTGAGAGTGGGACTAGTAGGAGGGGGGCTGCATCTGTCTGTAAAGTGAATAAATTAATTAATTAATGAATATATATATATATATATATATATATATACACCCTCACCTGTTTCTCTGATTGTTGTATGAAATTATCCTACAAGCTCCTCACAGAAAGCTTCTCAAGATGTTAGGGAGGTGTGAAGACACTCTGTTGTCAAGAGAGGTGAAATACTTCATCCTCAGAAGCTCATTAAGGTCCCAAGGTTTGCCAAGCTCCTGAAGCTGTCAAGATTTACTGGCATTCTCCTTCCTTAACCATATATAAGGAGTAAGGCCTGCTAAGAGGCATGCTCAGATAAGTTGAAATGTGTGGTACACGCTCAGACTAACTAAGTCACCTGGAAAGACACTGTCTAAGCTCTTGAGTGGTCTTCAAGTTGTGCAGTGAATTACACACTTACGGTTTTCTTGGGATGTCACCCATGCTGTGGTGGGCTATGGTCAGGCAACTTTCATTTCTACTCCTGTAAGTAATTCTCACACATCTTACTGTGGGTAACTCTAATAAAACTCACTGGTTCACCAAGCTGGATTGACTTGGGTGGTATCCTTACTTTGCTTGTCATCAATGTCCTTTCTGGAGTTATTAGATGTTTGTTCACCTCTCCCAGGAACGGTATTACACAAGTGAGTAAATTCCAACTGACACATTGAGCTCAAATTTTCATTTATTACATTTACTTTTTGATCAACAAAAAGTCAAGGAGTTATTTTACAGTTAAGAGCAGTCAATTCAAGTTATCTGGTCTCTTTTTTTGGCTTTTAGATAATTACCCATTTAGCGGGAATTATTTTGCTTACAGGAAGAGTAATTTACCATGACCAATTTTTAACTCCTGCTTTTGTATCACAACAAATTATGCTCCTGCTTGTCATCTTTTTTATTTTCTACATATAGCCTATCATTCTTTACTTTAGCAATTTGGTGTTTACAACATTATATGGAGTAAGAGAATGAACATGGCTAAATCTCAGTCTACGGCATATCTGCATTTTTTTTAACCTGCCACTGCCTCAGTCTACGCTCTAATACTTTCCATTATTTCTTTCACCTTGTGTCTTCATAATGTTCAGTACTCTCCTCAATCTTCAGATTCATTACAAAGTCTTAATAATTCATTAATGTGTAGCTTAGCTCCCTTAGAAACTTCTACAATTATTTTCAGATCTATGCAGTAAAACTCACATCAACACCCTTATTATTATAATTGTTGCTTAATGTCTCTCTTATTAGACCATAATGTTTATGGGTTCACTCTCAGATGTATTCTCTGTTGTTTTTAGAAGCGGTTTTCTATTTTCTTCCACTGTGTAATTTCAAAATGAATTCAGAAAGAAAATTCTTTTTATCATTAACTGTGATGCTTAATGTGTTACACAGAAAATGTTTGTGTGATTAACTCCAAGATAACCAATATTTTCTTATTGTACTAAGTAGGCTTATTTATTCTTTTCTACTCCAGTTACTTACCGTTCTTGAGAGTTTAACAACTATGCTGAGTGCAACAACAGGTTAAAAATGCCTTTTGTATTTTACATACCTGGAACGCAGTGTGTGCTTTGAGATTGGTTTATTTTTTCAGTATTATGTTTGTGACATCCCTCAGTACTGCTGCATGAAATTGTTAGGATATTTATTTTTGATGCACTCTAGTATCTCCTTGTTCATATATATCAAACTTGTTAATCAATTTTATTGATAATAGATATCAAAGTTACTTATAATTTGACAATTAGCAAATAGCAGACACTTGGTTACATAAAAATATGTTATTTGAGCATATACATATCAACAGAAATGCTGGATAATTCAAGCATATTTATTTGCTAATTTCAAAATAACAAAACAGATTTGGGAAGTGGATGCGCTAATTGACACAACCAAGAGGGTTTCAGTTTCTCCAAACAGGTTTTCAGTTTGTTAGCTTTTTTATTATAGCCATTCTGATGATTTTCAATGAATATAAAAAAAAATCTAATTCTCTGGAATTAGAGAGATGGCATGTCAGCTAAGAGTGCAATTGTTCTTAGGAATGACCTAAGTTCTGTCTCAGCATCTATGTCAGATGGCTCATAAATATCTGTAACTCCGACTCCAAGAGATCCAATAACCTCTCCCAGTCTATGAAGGTTCTTTCACACTTCTACAAAAACCCACACAGAGACACATACACATAAATAAAAATAATTTTCAAAATGTAATTTAAAGTCCAATTTTGTGTTAATTTGTATGTCTTGAGGATTGACATGTCTGAGTACTTTCTCATATTTGCAGTTAGTTTGTTGCCTTATTTCATTTCAGTTATTCTTATTATATGTGTATATTGCAAATATGATCTCTCAGCAGTTGTGGTTGCCTACACTTGACCAGCACAAGACTGGGCCTGTGAAAAGTTAATCATGAATCAGGGATGGGAAAATGGAACCTCATTCCTTCTTGCTAAGGTGATGCCTTCTAGGAGAGGGACAGTCCTTGCCTTCAGTTGGGTTAGCCTACTAGAACTCAGGGGATAACTTCACACCTATGGCCATATAGGACAGTTCTTGTTAAAATAAAAAAAGATCTCAAAACAAAGCAAAAAGGCTTGAATATACAAAAATCTCTATGGAAAAACGGAAGGTCAAGATAATCTCTATGGAAAAACGGAAGGTCAAGATAATGGGGGTAGGGGATAAAAGTGTGGGGCAGTTGACAGTAAGCAATTCATTATACACATGTATGACAATATTGAAGAACAGACTCAATTTTTATAAATCTCTTCTCATTTGCCTTTAACAATTACATTTGAAATCTATCTGGAGTTGATCTTGATTATTTAATATGATATAGATTTTATCCTATTCAAAGACATATTACAAGCACTCAGCAAGAGGTATTTCATTAAAAATTTTGAATACACAATTGAATGGGTGAATAAAATAGGTTTAAATTAGTTCTAAAATATAAGTTATGAAGCTCATTGCAGGCAGGTAGATGGATGACCCAAAATTCTATGTTCAACTAAATTATCTTTATTTCTAATTTGACTGTTACATCTCCTTTTTCTAGATTCCACTGGGGCAACAAGATTTGATGTGCATTTCTGAACAATGAGATTTCTTTTAAAAAGTCAACAACTTCTTCTGAAATTGGACTATAAGGAAATAGGTACTGAACTATGATGTTATAGAGATGAGGACAGAAAACAAGAACAAAATATATTTTACTAAGTATCTAAATACAACACTTGGTCTGTATCCTAGCATCCTTATTGAACACTTACATTATACATTCTTTACTTGTGGTGCTTTAAAATAAATCTATCCTATAGAAGCTCCTTAAATTCTAATAGTTTCCTTTGAATTAATAAAGTCTTTCAATATTAACATTTGTAAATATATTAATTTTTATTAGTTTTCTTTAAAAATATTTGCTTGTTACAAGATCATAAAGACCATAAACTTTTTTATTAATTCATTTACAATCCAATTTTGGCCCCCAACCTCCTCTCCTCTCAATGCCATCCTCCCACCTTCTTCCTCCATCCTCCCTCCCTTTCTCCTCAGAAAAGGGGAGCTGTCTCTCCCTGTACTACCCCCTTCAGTTCATAAAGTCAGATCAGGCCTAGGAGGAACTTCTTCCATTGAGATGAGACATTGCAATCCCACTAAGGGGAAGTGATCTGAAAACTGTTAACAAAGTACAAGATGTAACAGATCAAGATGGAACAGCGATGGAGGGAAGAGCCAGTCAATGATTGGTGGAACTTGAGATCCACTCCACCTGAGAGAGCCAACTCCTGACCCTGTTAATGATGCTCTGATATGCTAGCAGATAGGTGCCTAACATCACAGTCCTATGAGATGCTCCACCCAACAGCGGATCAAACAGATGCTGAGACCCACAGTCAAGCATTAGTTCAAACTGAGACTGAACCTGGGCCCACCACACATATGCAGCTGATTGGTATCTCTGTCTTCCTGTGAATATCCTAACAAATGGAGAGGGAACTGCCTTTCTCATGTCTTTTTAATTAAATCCCATTGTGTCATTTGGTGACACATGTGTGAATTTAATTTTCTTTTATGTAAGCAATCAATATCTTCATAAATGGAACAATATGAGACCTAGATACAACTTTGGGCAATCACTATATTTTAAAGAATTCATTTTGATACAGTGAATTACAGTCTGAAAACTGTTCACCTGTTCTCTCTCTCTCAAGACAGAATTTCTCTGTATAACCCTTGCTGTCCTGGAACTTATTCTGTAGGGCAAGTTGCTCTGAACTCAGAGATCTGTCTGCCTCTGCCTCCCTAGTGTTGAGATTAAATTCCTATAATTCCTAAATCATCAGTCCCAAGAACAGCTTAATTATCTATCACAAAAACATCAATCTCTAACTCAAACACATAATAGTGACTTAATGCATATATCACACCTAACTCTATTAAAATACCCAGAACAATACTTACATAATCAATTAAACCTAAACATCAAACCTCAGGCTACTCCTTCCTAGCCATAGTCATAGTATACCCAAAACAACTATCATTCCACCTAAATAAATAAAAAACACTAATAATCCAAAAAAGGCCCACCTAAACTTAATACTATAGCACAAACCACACAACCACTAACAATAAGACTCAATCCCCAATAAATAGGGGCAAGGCTTCAATGCCAATCCTAAAGAGCAAGCTGAATATAAGATACTCATAATAAAAATTCAGTTGGTCATTATTCCCACATAGCACTTAACGATGATTAACGACATGACAAACCCTGTTGTACTTCAACTATAGGAACATTAATGAAAAACATTTAAAGATCTCACCATGCCTCACCATCACCCATCTAATCTTCTTAACTTATATTAGATTCCTAAGAGTTGGAATGTTTTTGCTAACATTTAAATTTTAACTCTATAGTCTACTAAAATTGTTCTCTCATAAGAAATTTATTTAATGACATTCCTTGGCATTTATGTTATCTATAAAAACTAGGAAAAGAAGATGTGAAAATTCCTCTTTGATAATAATTTTGTTTGAAGAATTATAATAATTTACCAAAGTACTTGAAACATGGTAAGTGCACAGAACCCCTAGGTAGGATACCCTAGGAGTGTCACTTCACAGTTAGTTACTTATGCTTACAGTACATACTTGTCAATAGTGCCAAGTTACAAGATCAAGGCAAAATATTTCAAATCTTGGGCAAGTTATCATATTGATAAAGATATACACCAAAAATATGTTTGCCCAGATGTTAGTTAAGATACATATTAGGATCCTATTAGGATATATATATAATTTATTCTGTAGTTCAGTTAGAACATGTTTCACCTTGAGAAAAAATGACTAGGAAGATTAAATGCAGCTTTTGACAGTAAGTATGGTTTATATTGAAAATTAGGATTCTTATTTTGTGTTAACAATTAAATAAATTATCATGATATAAGAATGTTTATAATGTTTCCAAAGATATTCAGCATTGCTAGATAGCTCTATGTCTAACCTTACTAGGAAGTGCATCATCAATACCAGAAAGGAAATTCTAAACACTTGATGAAAAAATGACTCTTTTAGTAAAATATCTAGAATCTTATGAGAAATATTCTACATTTTAATATTTCCATGTTGGTTCACAGAAAGTTAATAAGCAACGTCTTGAGATTTATGTTCTTGGATCCATAATTTATGTATGTGGAATTGCATTAATAAAATAAATTTATCTTTTTTATGAATAGGCAATTTAATTATATTTCAAATCAGTTTAGAGTAATAGGATGCTGCATTGATTTAAGTATTTGATTTGTTTCTCTGGAGAGACAGACAAGTTAAGGAACAGAAAAATAAAAGGGATTTTTTTTTTACTCTGAAATGCACTTGAAGTTAACAAAGAACCAATTTTGGATGGCATACAAAACATGAAGATTAAGGGAAAGACCAAGAAATCAGTAAACCTTTAACCAAACTTTAAAAGACTTCATTAGACACAGAAATGCTCCCAAGGTAGGGAAGATAGCAGATCTTTCTAACTTCTGTTGTTACTTGAAAATAAATCAAAACATTTTATCCTAAGGAGCTGAAAGTGTGCATTTCAGAAAAGCTCTTCATGCTCTGTGAGAGTCAACACTGGATCTGCTTCCAGCTATGCAACCCAGTTATATTGAGAAATAAAAGTCACACCAAATTTTAATATGTGTAGGAAATTATAATAATCATAAATTGAAGGAATATATGAGCTATTAAAAATGGCATCAAAACTTTAATGTGACAGAAACCTCAGAATAGATTACCCAGTGCACAAATATATGTATAATTAATTAATTATATATGTAAGTGTAATTATATTTGCAATAAACAACCCGAGGTATTCCTAGAAAGAACAAAGAAATAATAATAGTAGCTTATATTTATTGCTCATTCTACATTAATATACATCGTAATACTTGAGTCACTAAATAACTTTGAGGTTTATCAAAATTAGGATATTTCACTTTAAAAATCAGAAGATGTACTTCATTATACCCAAGAAATAGATTTTGGAAGAGAATGTAGTTGTCGGCTCTATTTAAACACAGTTGTCTGTGTTACTTAAACTTAAGGAAACAAATTGCAACAGAAGTCCATAAATGTTAACAAGCTGACTTCCAGTGTGGTACAGGTAAGTATACCAATCTACAGATAATGAATGTGGAAATAATTCACAGCCAGAGCTCCTATAGGTCTCTGTAATATGCTTGGCTGTTGTACAAACAAAGCTACTCCATGTAGTATTGAGTGGGATGAGTGTTATAGACCATGGAATGTGGTCCAAATTCTATAAGACTTAGCATGTCATCATATAGCTACACAGACACAATGCATATGTATTGTGTCTTAAAGACTTGTACTTCCTGGATATATCAAATAAATTTTGAAGGCAAGCATGGCTCTGACAGGTGCTGCCCTTCACCCAAATTCCCTCTACCTTGTTAAGAAAAACTGTTAGATTACATTCCTAAAGTTAGTCCCCAAAGTCTATTTCTTTATTTGGCCAATTCCTTCTCTTGAGGCTGACTACCAAGGTCCAACTATCAAAGTTTTGAAGTACAGAAATCAAGTGCCCCCCTTTGACTCACCTAATTAGCATGCCCAATTAATATTAAACACCTCATTGTTACAGGATATTTGATCATATTGTGAACCAAGATTGTGAACTGGAGAAATCTGTTTCTAATTGTAATATGGCTCAGCTTTTGATCCTAGAGCTTTTCGTTTACTGTAATCAACTACTTGTGGTGTGGCTCAGACCTTTAATTCATGAGCTAAACAAAGAACATGAGTAAACAGAAATGATGTGTTTTGAGGAGGAATGTATTTAAGACAGAATGGAGAAGGAGAAAGGACATTTTTCTTCTGGGACATCCATGGAATGGGAAGGTTAGCTGTGTGTTTTCTCTGCCTCTCCGAGCTAGCAGGCTTTTACCCCAGCATCTGGCTCCCGAGGCTTCATTGGGAAAATTGAATGATTGGGATTTCGTATTTTTAACTGTGGCACTATCCCACAGAGAGATCTCTCCAGCTACAGAGAGAGAAGCCATCAGATTTAAGAAGTCATCTGGGAAATCCTCAAGGAGAGAGTTAAGGATGGGAAGTACCATAATAGAAGCCTTTAGGACTGTGTATCATGCTACTTTAAATGGCTTGAAAATAGAAGCAGAAAATGAAATGCTAAATGGTTTAACTGAATTTGTCTCTATATTTATTATGATTATTATCATTTTGATAATTTTTATTTTATCCTTATTGGGCATAATGGCTTCCTGTCATCCAGTCAAAGAAAATGCTTTAGAGATACAGAAAAAAGAAAAATATGAAAAGTGCATTCATAAGATATAAGCCTTAGAAAAACTTACAGAGGAATTTAGATAATCCTTAGAAAGATCTATAAATAAAAAGAAGAAAAATACTCAGACACAGACCAAAGAATTTAGACAAGAGCCTTCCATGCCACCACATAATGAAACTGAAAGAGAGTGGCTCAGGGTTGTTAGAAAATGAGCTTTAGTTTATCCAGTTACTGTACAAGACTTACCTTGGGGGTACTTAACATATGGAGATGTTAAATGGAGTACTATAGACATATTAGATTTGAGGAGATTTAAGGAAGCAATCATTTCCTTGGTATGCATTCATCCTTTGTGAAACAGATATTAAATTCATGAGAAACTCAGAAAAGAATTATCCCTTAAGACTGGAAATATTTGGCAACTAGGAATGAAGCCGGTCCTCAGTTACAATGGCAAACATGGTGGAAAGAGAAAGCTTGGGCCATAGAACAAGGAAATCAGGCCAGCGGTATTAATGTTTCCTGGTATCACTTGCTAGGTGAAGGGCAATATGCTGAGATACAAAGGCAGTTTGAGTTTGATGATAACACCTTGGTGTTACGTCATTTCTCAGCTTTAAATGCTTAGGATATATTTGCAGGATCAGGAAAGAGGTCTGATTCATTTAGTAAAGGTATATAAGACCCAAAAGAAGCCTTCACTGATTTTTTTTGGCAAATATTTAATTCAGCTGTAAATATCAGATTAAGAAGTCAGAAAAATACTTATTGAATCTTTGCTTTTTGGAAATGGTAATTCAGAATGTAAAAGGATGATTATACCTTTAAAGCCAAGATCATCAGCACCAGCAGAGGAATGGATTAGAGATGTGGCTGATATTGGATGCTAATATGATTTCCAAAAGTTTTAGGAAAAAACAAAATAGCAGATGTTTTAATTGGGATAAGCAAGGTCATTTGAAAAGGGATTATAGGCAAAACATTCCTAGAAACAATGTTTATTCTAGAAAAATCCAAAAAGAAGGCCAAGGTTCTAGAATATGCACAATGTGTTGCAAAAGACAGCATTGGACTAAAGAATCCAGATCAACAAGATATAGGCGAGGAAGCCTTTTGCTGTCAGGAAACACCTTAGGAGACCATTCTGAAAGCCCTGACACAAATTCGATTCAATCATTCCTACAGACAGATAAATGCCTGTTATTAGAAACAACATTGCTCTGGATGTAATAAAGGACAGAACAGCTTTAGTAGATAAAACAAAACACAACAAAACTAAACAAAAAAAATCAAGAGAGACCAGAAAAAAAGTACTTTAGCAAACTGCTGTGAATAATCAAAGACCTAAGCTGAAAACACAAAAAAACTTCATTGAAATTGAAGGTTTAGTAGACATGGGACAGATGTAACATTAGGATAACAATAATGTTATAAAAGATGTAATAATAAGGATAACATTATTATTTGCTTTTCATACACACAGCACTTTTATAAAATAAGTGTCAATTATCATGGGGCTTTCTCTACTCTAGATTTCCTGGATATAGATGTTAGAAGTAGAAGAATGGTTACAATTCCACCCTGAGGTAGTCACTGCTGTCCTCACAGAGAAACGTTTAGAGGTTAAGTTTCTCTTCCTCTCTGATTTTGCAGAGCGTGCATAGAGTCTGGAGGATAACAAGTTAGTCATAAGTTACTTTGGCTTTGAAGCTAGTTATACTGTTATTTGACTTTGACAGGTACTATGCTTACTCTCAATCTCAAGTTTTTAAACTTGTTTTTTTCCAGTTCTCAAAAGTGTTTAGTGTAGCAAGTTTCTAGGTCAATTGAAGATAGATTCACCATACTGGTGTGGGATGTTTTGACTTATGTCATTTTTCTGAATTTGTGAATAGTTTTCAGGTTGCTTTTCTATACCTTGCTGATTCTTGACTGTCTGAGGATAGTGAAAAAAATATATATATATATACTAGTAGTTTAGTAAGAAAATGACATTTTCTCTTCTGTCTCTGGAGCAGTGGGTTATATTTCATATTGTCTAGTCTGTATTTTGTTCAAATGTACAATTAACACTCTTGAGCCTATGTTCCCAAGAAAATCAGATAGATGACAGATTATAAGTGTTTCATTACAGGGTTGGTAGGCTATTATCAAAATAATTCTTTTTGGATATTAAACAGAGGTCTCTCATTCCTATCATGGTTCCCAGTGTGAATCTGCAAATATGTGTACATATACCATACGGATATATGTAGCTCCATATGAATCTTCATTCCTGGATTTTCTGCCAGTCCTCTGGGAAAAGGCCGTTCAAATTTAACCTAAATATTCTTCCAAAGTAGTAACCTCAACAGGAATTTAAAGACATCATCACATCATCAGCAAGATTTTGCATTGTGACAAACAAATTGCTATGTGCTCCTGGCTTTCTCTTGTCTGGAGACAGTTGCTCTCTATGTCTTTATTTACCCTATTTTATGCGTTATCCTATGATTTGTGGAATTGGGCTTACTAAACTGAATTTTCTTGCTCAGTGGGCAGAGCATGCAGTTCAGTTGGTAAAAGTGCTTGCATGAGGCCCTGTTTTTTGTTTTGTTTTGGTTTGGTTTGGTTTTTTTGGTTTGGTTTTTGTTTTCCTTAGTGCAGAATAAAAGCAAACATGGTGGTACATGCAAGCCAAGCACTGGAGAGACCAAAGCAAGAAATTTAGACATTTTAAGTGACATTTAGCTACATAATGAGTTCTATGCCAGCCTAGACTACATGACACCACCCAATTCCTCTATAGCTTCTGTTGCCCCCCCTTCATACACACAAACCTATACTCACAAACACACACACACACACGTACATACAGAGGGAAAGATAAATCTGGTAATTTGATGTTAGGAAGATTAGTTCATAAGTGATATACTGTAATATATTCATAATAATTGTTTACTATTATTTCAATGTTCTTTTCCTAGTATTATATTTTCTTATTATATGAATATATCCACTTTGTACACTTAATTTTCTTCCAAGGTACAATAGCTTACAGATGGGATGACAATTAAGCCTAAGCTTAGTTAGGATGGATCTTTGTACTCCTATATCTCCAGGTTTTCTTTTTTCTTTCTTTCTTTCTTTTTTTTTTTTTTTTTTTTTTTTTTTAGTGTATCCATTGCTTTATACAAAGAGTGATCATTATTTGGCCATCAGAACTTGTTATCTCCTACTGGCTTTTCCTTTTAGCATTGTCTTTAAAGTAAAGAAGAGATGGCCCTCATCAGAAAAAAAAATGTGCATTTATTTCTTTTCCTTTTAAATACAATTTAATTAAAAGAGAATTATAACACCTTTCTCCTTTCCTCCCTCCAACTCCTCACATATCCTCCTACTCTCAAACTGATTGTCTTCTTTACCTTGATTTTCATTATATAGAAAACCATCACAGTTCATTTTATTTGGTTATTTTCTTTCTGAACCTTCTGCTGCCTATGCTTTATATGTTTAAATGCTTTGATATTATAGGTAGTTCTTAAACTACCTATAGGCTTATAGGGATATCCCATGAATGTTAGCTGCATCTTAGTAAACTTTCTAAAATAAGTTTTATGTTGAAACAGAATTTCATCACATTCCCTTTCCCCTTTTGTCCACTATATGTCCCCCACCAACTTTCATTCAAATGCCCCCAATGCTCCCCTCCTCAACTTTATAGCTTTTGATCTTCAAATCAGTAATTAGTTTTGGAAACTCCCATACAACCCAAATATGGATCCTCTCAGAAGTAAAGAGATAGCCTACAACCTGAATCAACTTTGATTTCAAGAACTGCAATGAGAATATCATGTACAAAAGCATTCCACACAAAGACGTTCAACAGTTCTGGGATGCTACCATACAGCATATCAAAATCTTACTTTATGAAATATCACCATAAAAGTAAGTGCCACATTCATTATGTGCAAAACAACAAGCTGACTAATCCAATAACTAATCAAAGCTCACTGTCTTTATTATTGTACTAGTGGTGGAGACTTTTAGCCACCTTAATAATTGCTACATTTAACTAACTTCAGCATTTTTAAAATTTTTCTCCTTTTTTATTATATTTTTATCATTTAAAACAACTTTAAATTTAAAGATATTCAAGTTCTTCTAGATCCTCTCCCCTCTTTCCTGACCTAACTTTAAGTTTTTTTCTCAAAAAAGCCCCAAAACCAAAAATCCAATACATCAACACCCCCCCAAAAAAAATAAAAAACAAAACAAAACAAAACATGATCCCTCCCCACCAAAGCTCAATAAAAATCACCAAACAGTAATCAAATAAAAGCATGCAAAAGAATCTGTGGTGTACATTATATGTTCTTCAAATACTGGTAAACATGAAGACTGTCCTACTGTGGAGAAAACTGATTTTCCCTTTCCCAGCATGTATAAAAGATAGTTCAGCTTGAAACTGAAACTTTGTTAAACAAATATATTTATTAATAACAAGAAACTGTTATATTAGGCCTGCTGAGCAGCCATCTGGCCTGGAGGAGGCCTGCCAGGTTGGCAGGTTGGCAGGCATGGCTGGCCTTAGCTGGGGCCTGAGACTTGGGGCAGCCACCAGGGCCTGGTGGGAGGCCTGTAGACCTGGGAAGCCTGGCTGGCCTTAACTTGAGGCCTGAGACTTAGGGTAGTTGACAGGGCCTGTACCATAAATATCCTAAGACCTTTTAATATTTCAACCCTTAGGCCTTAGCTGACACTCAACTAGCTCTTACAAATTAACCCAATCAACAATTCTCCATCTGCCATGTGGCTTATATACTTTCAGAGCTCATAGAGCTCACACCAGGACATCCTGCTTCCCACTCTCCTGGCAAAAAAGGAGCTTGCTCTGTCTCTTCCCAGGATTCCTAGTTCCTCCCATGAAGTTCCATCTTCCTATACTCTTCCTGCCCAGCTAATTGGCCATCAGCAACTTTTATTATCCAATCAGAGAGTGCCTTAGAAAGGGTGGTAACCAGATCTCAGAGAACTATAATATGCTCTGAAAACCATGTAAAAGACCTTTCTCCAACATCAGCTGTTTACCTTTACCTTAGTGGCTAGGGCTTCATTCATTCACTCATTCATTTTTTAAAATACACCAAAATATAATAAGATTGTAGAGGAAATTTAATCCAGCACACTTGTAATCCCTTTTGCTGGAGTACAGACATGCCCTTAGTATATACCTTTAATCCCAAACATAAGTATAAAAAATAAATATTTAAATTATTGCCAGTATTTATAATGTAGTTAATTAGTGTCAGTCTTTAACCCATCATTATAAAGGATCACACTAAGACACCTGATGGATTTTAGCAAGCCTTAGTTTGGATTGTACAATCTTAGCCTATCTAATCTAGCTTTTAATTCTATTCCCCAAATAAAATCCCAATATACACATACATCCCCTTGGACTGTTATTCTCCACATTATGCTGATGTTTCAGGCCACATGGAATGATGTTCTTCCCTCTAACCCATGACATGTCTTCTCCTTCCTCCCTCTAGGCTTCTTCCTGTGATCCTCTCTGCTCCTCCAGAGCCCACCAATCTTTTCCCTGCCTACCTCTCTTCTACCCAATCCAGGCTGCAGCATTTATTCAACCAATCAGAGACAATGGTTAGCAAGCAAGATAACACAGCATCACTTGGTGTTACTTATGGCCTGGCACAGCAAGCAGGCCTCTGGGAGCAGATTCGTTAACATTTAGAATACATAACAAATCACTGCATCAGATAAGGTTAGTTTATAGAAGGAAGCAACCACCTTTGGAAATGAGATCTAATTGAGGGACAGACAAAGTAATAATTCAGAAAAAAAAATTTGACAGAATGAGTGAGAGATAGGATATGTCCACTTCTTATGAAAACAGCACAGGAAAGATAGGCTACTTAAGAGAGTGGCCCTGTCAGTAGACAGAAGAAAGAAGATAGACAGATAGTACAGACAAAGAGACAGACAGTACAGGAGACAGGCAGACAGCACAGAAGGAAGAGAGTGCAGTACAGGAATGGAATAGAGTTTGTGGAGTTAGTACAGTACAGTTTCAAAGCACAGTGCTGTTGGGGCAGTCCAGTTCTTGGAGTTCAGAGGCAGTTCGAGCAGAGCAATTCAGTGAAATGCAGAGAAGCCAGATTGAATCAGTAAGCTTGGAGAGGAGTTTGAGCCAGAATAGCTGAGTTGAACCAGTGACCTAGAATTCAGAAAGAGCTAGAAAATGTGAGCTTATTCAGCAGTAAGCCTCTGAGACAATTACATCTAGTAAATAAAATTTACATTTACATAAGATAAAACAAAAACTGTCACTTTGTCATTGGGCAAGACAAACCAACAGAAGGAAAGAACCCCAGAGGAGACATAGGAATCAAAACCCATTTGTTCATTCATTCAGGAATTCCAGGAAAAACACTAAAGTGGAAGATATAATACATACACAAAAGCCATGGTGTAGATCTGTGTAGGCCCTGTGCATGTTGCCTAAGTGGTCCTGAGCTCATATGAGCTTTGTAAATAAAGCTTTGGAGGGTTTGGTTTTCTTGCTGCCCTCCTTCCCCTCTGGCTCTTACACTCATTCTGCTTTTTCTTCTTCAAGTTTCTCTGAGATCGAGGATGATCAATTTGATAGAGACATTCCACTTAGGACTGAATGTTACAAGGTCTTGCACTTTCTGCCTAATGTCTCACTGTGTGTCTCTGTACTTGCTCCCATCTGCACCTTTAGAAAGCTTTTCTGATGATACCTGAAGATGGCACTGATCTATGAATAGAGCAAAATTGCATCAGGAGTCACTTATTTCTATTTTTCTTCTCTTTTAAAACTAGTATTATTAAGTTTCACCCTAGGACCCTGAGCTTACTAGTCTAAGGTTCTTGGTTATCCAAACAGTGTTGGCTCCATCTTGTGAAATGAACCTTATGTCAAATCAGCATTGTCTGGTTAATTAAAACTGCAAGTTTGTGCCACCATTACCCTAGCACTTCTTGGAGGGAGTATACCATTTTAGATGGAGTTTGCACCTAGCTTCATGTTTACATTGCTATTTTGTTTGTGGGCAGAGTATCCTTATGTACCAAAGACACTGGAATGTGAGGGAGAGTTTATATGTAGGTATCTTCATGTTCAATATACCATCCCAATTGTATTCAGCAGTGGTGCCTTGCAGCTAGTTTGTGGAGACCAACCTAGAGTCTTCGGAGCAGCACTCTTGTTTGAGGATTTCCTGAGAGGCCATGTGGCCAACAATTCAATTAGATATATCCCAATCCTGGTACTGGAATCTTCATTGGTTGACAAGAGATGGCAAGTTGGGCTAGTTTCTGCCCCATTATTTGAAGATTTCATTTAGAGTCCCTTCATATGTGCATACATTTTAGGACATTTCTACTATATTGTTTCTATACTAACCCTCAAATGCCCCTTAATTTTAGCTGTCTCTCTCTATGTTCCTTTAAACAATCCCCTCCTTTCTACCCCTCCTCAATTGATCCTGCCATTCTATCCTACTTCCCATCCATATCTATCAACCCTATTTCTTAATGAGATATATCTGTTTCCTCTTGTTCCTTACTCTATACCTACCCTCTGTGGTTCTATGGAAGGTAGCTTGGTTAACATTGACTTAACAGTTAATATTCACATATAAGTGAACACATACCATATTTGTCTTTCTGGGTCAAGGATAACTCACTCAGGATGATTTTTTTTCTACTTTTATCCATTTGTCTGCAAATTTCATGATGAAATTTGGCTTTAGTCATTTAATGTGGGTTTTTTTATAGGTCTTTTTTGAGAATTTATAAAACCACACCCTACTACTTCCTTCAACTCCTCCCAGACCAATAGAGAGAGACCTTCTCTATCCTCCCAACTTCCCATCCTCTTTAAAAACAAAACAAAGCACAAGAAACTCATTATTAAGTCCATTTTGTGCTGCCCATATTCTCCTGGGTGTGTTGTCATTCAGTTGACCTTGATCAACATAACAAGAGCCACACCCTCAAAATAAATGATTCTCCTTTTTTTTTTTTTTTCCCCAGAAGCTATCAAATATCCTTTGCTACTAAGTTAGGGGTAAGAGTTCAGGAGAATACCCCCTCTAAGTTAGAGTTGACTGGTTTGATATTTTGTTAGTTTTGTACCAGTAACTAATGTAAGCTCATGAGTACAGTGGTCCTGTCATGACCAGAGGAAACTTTTTCCTTCAAGTCCTCTCCAGCTCTACTCTTACAGTTTTTTTCAATGAAGGACAGTATAATTGAGAAATAAATAAATTTCATTCTCAAAACATCATGGATTATGGGGCTTTATGGGAAACCATACATATTCCACTTACATACATGGAGTTTGTATGATCCAAGACTGGCTTGATATTTTTGTGTTTATTTAAATATCTCTGTCAGTCTAACTTTTTGCACATTTGTGAGAGAGAATACAAGGGACAAATGAGAGCAAATAAATTACCATCCAATGTCCATTTCTTTTATTTCAACGGACACAGATTTCCAAGATCTTTGTCCACAAGATGAGTAAAT
Organism: Lophiomys imhausi; assembly: GCA_907164525.1. Classification (NCBI taxonomy): domain Eukaryota; kingdom Metazoa; phylum Chordata; class Mammalia; order Rodentia; family Muridae; genus Lophiomys; species Lophiomys imhausi. The sequence goes on along the minus strand of CAJQZJ010001638.1, from coordinate 19,699,799 downwards.
TTAATTTCAAATTATATGAGCGTCTCCTCATTTTCATGGAGTAGGCTGTTGTTCAGGTGTCCATGATGCTCAGAACAGTGGACTGCTTTCAATCTTCTGTCCACTTAAGTTAGCAAATTGCCATCTTATCTAGAATTATCTGAGAATTATCCTGATAATTATCAGTCTTCCAGGATTTGATGGCCTGGTTTCTTTGGTGCAAGGCTGAAATGTGCAAAAACTGACATATCAATCTCTAATGTACAGCTTTATGTATTAAATCAGCTACTCCCATGCTACTCTCAAAGGGAGTGAAAGAGTCTAGCATGGATACTCTGTATCCAAGGCTGTTTGCAACATATCCTACCAGATTTTCCACAAACAAAGTTTTAAAAATAGAATCAAACCTTTCACTTACACTTTGCTCTTTATTTTGACAATGAATAATTTACAGAACTGTCTCCTTGCATGATATTTGACTTTTAAAATGTCAGTAATTTATTTTAATTCTGCCCTGTAAATTTGTTAATTCAAAAAATTCTTCTCACAGTAATGCCTATCAGCTAGGATCTGAAGATACAACTGGAATCAAAGTTCCTCATGGCACTTACAGCTTATTAAAAATATCTTGGGTGATAACCACATGAATAGATAAATGCACATATGTCAGGCAATGACAAATGCTAAGTAAAATAAATAATATTATAAGTAAAATATAATAATTAATAATAATAATAATGTGTGCTGTTCCATGTCATTGAAGTGCATGGAGTACATCTCATGTAGAGAGACCATACGTGTGTTGTTTTGTTTTGTTTTTTGATACAGGGTATGAGTACAAGGATGATAATGAGATTGATAATGAGAAAATTAATGACATGTGGCTTTTTGTGAAAAGGCGTTTCTAGATCTTGTGATGAAGCTGTTGTTGATAAATTCAAGAAAGAGTCAAGGCTTGTTTGGCCAGGATTTAATTGTAAATGCATAAAAAGAAAAGATGGCACAAATTAGGCAACATAATGAAGCTGTGCCATTATGCAACAAGTCTCTCTAAAGGCAAGGTGTAAGTTGGCACTGGGTACTGACTGGCAAGTCTGTTTCTGGAGTTGGCAGGGTGTCTTCTCCAGGGATAGAGAGACATACAGCTGACAAGCTTTCTTCCAGACTTTACAAAGCACACACCAGTGATTCAGGGTTCTTATTAGAAGTTTATTAGAAGCAAGATGCAACAGAAACAAGATCAAAGTCACAATCCCTCCAATAAATCAAATGAGTATTTTTTTTGTGAAAGTCATTTCTCAGTTTACATCCAAATGTTATTCAAAATGTTACATTTCAAAATTACTCTGTAGATTTTATACTATATATTTGAATCGTAAACATTTCACTTAACATTATGTAATATATTTTTTTAAATTTCTGTAACCGAACTTTTAAATTATTATTTAACACTTATTTATTTACTA
>CAJQZJ010001638.1:19637706-19688354 GCA_907164525.1 Lophiomys imhausi | reverse complement strand
GTTTTGAAAATAAAATTACCCATAATGCCTTACCACGTTGAGCGCCAAATTTCTATGTATTCAGCTCTGTTTAGTTGTGAATCATGACCTCAAGAAACCTATATTAGTATCTCTATGTAAATATTAAATTTTCTCCTTATGCAAATGCAAGCATATATATGAAGATTGCTTTAATTATTTTTTATGTTGTATATTTATGAAATTATATAATGAAAGGCAATATAATGTTTAGGTAACTCAGTTTCTCCTCATTTAAGTTGTACAGTTTCTTTTAATTGTGATATTTTTAATTGTGTGATTTATAGCAAAACAAATTAGATCAGAAACTATACATATTGTAAACCAGTGTAATTAACACTGTTTATTTATAATTTATATAACAGTTCTCATTATTATATATAATCAATATATAATTTAATTTAATTTGTTATAATTTCTAGATGCAAAAGTTGCAATATATTTCATCAACAACTGAAAATTATTGCTTTATGGATGCCATAAAAATCTCTTAGCAATGGAAAATCCATTTAAAAGGTGGACTTTGTTGTTAATCTTTAAAATTTTTATTATTTTTATTCATTTTGGGGGAATTGGCAGAATACATGCCATGATGCTAATGTAGAAGTTAACTTGCAGCAACAGACTCTCTGCTGCTACAATGTCCTCCAAGGATCAAAATTAATCAGATCATCAGACTTGGCTGCAAGTGGCCTTACCTAAGGAGGAATCTCTTTAACCCTGTTGTGTGTCTCCAGGCTGTATGATGGCTGTCTGACCATAGAGAACCTTTGTATTGCTGAAATGTTCTCAACTCATTGTGTTTACTTCATTCCTTTAACTATCACTGATCTATCTATCATCTGTCTGTCTGCCTATCTACCTATCTACCTATCTATCTATCTATCTATCTATCCATCGTCTATCTATCTATGCTATTTATAAGTATTTAGAACAAACACACTTCAATGTGAAAGCTCTTTCTTCTCACCTTTTAATAATTATTTTTTTATATTTTATTTTTTTATTTCCTCAAGTTACATCTCAGTCACAATCCCTTCCCTACTCCCCCCTCCTGTCTCACTCTTCCACCCTCTTCCCCCCAACAGCTCCCCCTTTCAGTCCAACAAATGGTTCCTTCTGTTATAACAGTAAATACAATACAAAACAAAATAAATAAATAGGCCACAATTGTGAGAGTTATATGGCTTAGCATACATTCCCAGTGTCCAGTCCATATGTATTTGGCACCTGACTTTAACATTCTACTATCTAACCTAACCATCTCCATGAGTTTAAAGTTCTCTGTCTGACTCAGCTTTCATACTAACTTGCATCACAATTTTAAAAACATCTTCTTAGATCCAGAACACCCTCTTGATTCCTAAACAACTCAAAATTTAACTATGAGACTCTAGCTATCTATTTTTCAACCACCTCAGATCCCTGTTATTTTTTTAATAAACATTAATTCATGCACATCATATGTCTGGTTCAAATATGCCCCTCATTCCCTCCCTGCCTTACCTTCAACAACTACTTTTCCTCCTAAATGCAAATGCTCTCTGTTTTGTTGTTGTTGTTGGCAGTTTATTTACTGTTTGAGGATTTCCACGGATGAATACACTCCATTCATTTTACTGTATTGTTTGTTTTGTTGTTGTTGTTAGCGGTTTATTTACTGTTTGAGGATTTCCATGGATGAATACACTCCCTTCATTTTACTGTTTTGTTGTTGTTGTTGTTAGCAGTTTATTTACTGTTTGAGGATTTCCATGGATGAATACACTCCCTTCATTTTACTGCATTTACATGATTTTGTTTCTAATCACGGCACTTTACTCATGCTACAGAGACAATCAGGTAGTTTCCTTATCTGTGCCATTTTCAACAATGAAAAATAATGCAGTCTTTTTAAATGCCAGCATTTTTTTTCTTTGACATATGTTTAAAGACATATGTCAAGGACATTGTTAAATATGGTTAGCTTGTGTTCCAGGAAGACCATGGCAACTGATATCTGTGCTGGCCCTGAGCTTAAACAAGTGAACTTTCTTCAGTTGTCTATGGCAGGACAAGTGAAATTGGTGTATCTTTATGGCTTAACTTTTTAATATTCTTAATGTTTATGCTTTTTGACTTTTTTAATATTGGAATTTCATTTTTCCAGAAAAAATTGGAAAGCTCTCTGTGTGTTTTTTAACACTAGCTTTTTAGATAACAATGTACATTACAAACAAATTCTTTTTATCACTTCCCTCCAATGTCTTACCACAAAATCAGTTACTTAATCAACTAAAACTTTTCCTTTTCTTTTATAAATTTTGACTTATAATTTTTAAATGTTTTTAGTGGCCATAACAAGATTTATTTTTACTGTAAAATAAATGTAAAGAGATTGAAATCTGGGATGGTGATACCTCCAGAATTTTTTTTTTTTTTTTTGGTACAAGACTGATTTATCTATTCTGGAGTTTTTGTTATTCCATATGAAGTTAAGAATCACTTTTTCCAGGTCTATAAAGAATTGTGCTAGTATTTTGATAGGAATTGCATTGAATATATATATTACTTTTGGTAGGATGGCCATTTTTATTATGTTGATTCTACCTATTCATGAGCATAAGAGATATTTTCATCTTCTAATGACCTTTTTAATTTCTTTCTTCAAGGACTGGAGTTCTTGTAGTACAGGTCTTTCACTTGCTTGGTTAGAGTTACCCCCAGGTATTTTTTGTTGTTTGTGGCTATTGTGAAGGGTATTGTTTCCCTAATTTCTTTCTCAGCCCATTTATTTGTTGTATAAAGAAGGGCTTCTGATTTTTTTAAATTAAATTTTTATCCAGCCACCTTGCTGAAAGTGTTTATCAGCTGTAAGACTAGAACCCACACACCTATAGTCACTTAATATTAGACAAAGAAGCCAAAACCGTACAATGGAAAAAGGACAGCATCTTCAACAAATGGTGCTGGTCCAACCAGATGTCCAGATGTAAAAGAATAAAATCAGACCCATGCTTATCACCTGTACAAAACTCAAGTCCAAGTGGATCAAAGACCTTAACATAAGGCCTGACACACTAATCTACTAGGAGAGAAAGTGGGGAAAACCCTCAAACTCATCAGCACAGGTGACAACTTCCTGAACAGAAAGACAACTTTCTTTCTGGAAAACAGCCTGGATCTAAGACCAACAATCAATAAATAGGACCTCATGAAACTGAAAAGCTTCTGTAAGGCAAAATACACTGTCACTCAAACAAAACGGCAGCCTACAGACTGGGAGAAAATCTTCACCAACCCCACATCTGACAGAGGGCTAATATCCAAAATGTACAATGAACTCAAGAAATTAAATGCCAAGAAACCAAATAATCCAATTAAAAATGGGGAGCAGTGCTAAACAGAATTCACAAAGGAGAAATTCATAATGGCTGAGAGACACTTGAAGAAATGCTCAGCATTCTTAATCATCAGAGAAATGCAACTCAAGGCAACTCTGACATTCCATTTCACATCTTTCAGAATGGCTAAGATCAAAAGCTCAAATGGCAGCACATGCTGGTGAGGTTGTGGAGAAAGGGGAACCCTCCTCTATTGCTGGTGGGAGTGCAGGCTTGTGCAACCACTATGGGGGTCAGTCTGGCGATATCTTAGAAAACTTAGAATAGTCTACCTTGGGACCCAGCCATACCACTTCTGTGTATTCATCCAAATGATTCCTCATCAAATCACAAAGAAGTTTCCTCATCTATGTTCATGGCAGCTTTATTTGTAATAGCTAGAAAATGGAAACAACCCACATGTCTGGTACATTTACACAATGGAATACTACTCAGCTATCAGAAACAAGAAATCATGCAATTTGCAGCCAAATGGAGGGAACTAGAGAAACTCATCCTGAGTGAGCTAACCCAAACTCAGAAGGATGCACATGGCATCTATTCACTTATAGTCAGAATTTAGCCATAAAATACAGGATAACTATACTACAACCAATGCACCAAAGGGAACATGCACATAGACTTTTTTTTTCCTGTCAATGAGACACTTTTCCCTAGTGGTGCTGCCTTGTAGGCCCCCAGTGTATGAGGAGGCTCTTGGCCCTCATATGACTGCTGAACTGGGGTGGGAGACTGTTATGTAGGGACACTCTACTCCAGAGGAGTGGGATGGAAGGGAAAGGGGATAGAGGGTGGGAGGGTGGGACTGGGAGGGGTGTAAAGAGGACACTATGATGGAGATGTAACCTGAAGTAATAACTAAATGTTAAAAATAAATAAATAAAATAAATGTAAAGAGATAAATATGAAAAAATAATAACTACAAGCTATGAATTATTATTAGCATTTTACAGATGATGCTTCACACACATATAAACAAAAATATATGCATATTAATATGGGAATTTTGCTTACCTTTTGGGTTTTAGGAAAAATATTTTATTAGCTTGTTTATATATATTATCAAAATGGAATTAGAATTTCTGTGTGCAAGTTCTCATTTTATATTTAAATGCTGCAAAATCATTTATCTATATTATTGAATATCAATCAGTGCAATCTGTTGACAAGGCATTTGCCCTTATGAATAGAATACTGTATCATCAGTTTCAAAACACAACACTAAAAACACACAGAGAGTCATTTTGAAAGTGTACACTGTCATTCCTTTAGCAAAAACTTAGTGGACATTATATTTAATCTCCTTGGGATAAAACATCAAACATTTACTAGTTAGGTTAAAAGTCAAGAAAAATTTTAAGAATGTAGATTCCTTTTTATTGCGTTTGAATTTTTTTTTGGAAATTCATTAACAATTTTATTCATACACAATGTATCCAATTTTGCCCTCACTGCCTTCTTAGATCTCCTTCTTGCCCATTCTACATCTTCTTTTTCATTCTGAACCTTGTTCCAAATCCATCCCAAAATACTTTAATGTCTTTCATTTACTTTTTAATATAATTACGTTATTTTCCCTCTTTCATTTGTTCCTCTTCATGTAGCTACTCCTTGCTCTCTTTCAAATTCCTGTTCTTTTTATTTGTTGTTACATAGGTATGTGTGTGTGTAAACACATATGTATATATTACTAAGTACTTAAATACAACCTGATCAGTCTGTCTTCAGGGATGACCATATGGTATTGTAAAAGTAATTGTTGTACTCTTCCCTGAGGAATACTATTTCTTCCTGTCTCAGCATTCCTCAGTTGGTTAGAGTTCTTAGTCTATAGCTGATGTATAAAGAGCTTTTTCCCATCCACATGAGTATATTCATTGGTGTTGTCCTTGTGCAGGTCATTTGTAGGCAGCCATATTGGTGACATTTCATGTGTGTAGCTTGTCACATTTCTAGGAGTTACAAACTCACCACAAATTACACATTCTTCTGGCTCTTACAATTTTCTGCCCTCACAGCCAGTCTCCACCACTCTGCATTTTGATGAGCTGTCAGCGTTTTTGTAAATTGTGCAGAATTTCTTGTAGGAGTCTCCATTTGTTGCAAAGAGAAATTTCCTTGATGAGGGTTGAAGACTACACTTATATGTAGGTATAATGATAAATATTTAGAATGTAATTAAGGGTTACGCTGATTTAGTAAAGTGATGGGTTAGGTTGTAGGTTCTCCTCCAAGGCCCACAACTTGACTTGCCCTGGGTAATTGATGAGGTTTTTAGTATCAGTCATCATTTCCTTCTTGTTGACTTGGTTCAAGTCCTATATGTCCTTTCTGTTCCTCCCTCATACCCCCACATTGGTCCTTTTTCATATTCTTGGTCTCTGTGCTTCAGGTTATGTACTCATATTTGAAGAGTTGAAGCTAGGAAACTCAGATAAGGTGAGAACATGCAATATTTGTTTTTCTTGACCTGGGTTTCCTCACTCACTGTGATCTTCTCTAGTTCCATCTATTTGCCTACAATAAAGAGCTACATGGCTATACACTGATGTACCAATGTGTGGCATTTCCTTAGACTTACAGATTTGTTAATGCTACTTCAAAAATATCAGAGTTCTGTAAACTTATTGATGTGTAAATGATCTCAGAGTTAAGAATAGAGAATTTTCCTAATATCCTAAACTAGGAAGTTTCCTAAAACCAAGTTATAGAAAAAGAACAAAATCAAATATTAATTACATTAGTGCACATATTATAATGTTAATGTATATTCAAGAAGGAACAAAAAATAATGAAGTCACTATATATAAAATCTTTGATCTTATTATCTTCCTTATCATTCAATACATTCAAAGAAAAGGAGATTAAACTTGCAATGTGTAAATCTCAATTCACTTGAGAAGAATATAACTTTTAAGTGTTAATAACTCTAGAACAGTCATAAAAAGAGGATTATGACTAGGATCCATAAAATAAAATTGGAAAGTAGAAGCAAAATGAATGCAATAAATACAAATGTTTAAAATCTCTTATTATAAAAGTTCCTAAAATCTTTGTTCAAATGTATCAGCTATATTTCATTTTTCCTTGGCCTTGTTTCACAATATCCCTAAGCTATTTTTGATGATGGGTTTGAAATCAATTAAACCTTTTAAAATTAAAAACAAGAAGGAGTTCTGGGAAAAAAAAAGGAAGGCGCTTTTAGCTGGTAATCGGAAAATTGTTTATTTACTTTGAAATATTAAGGGGGTCTGTGAGGCGGTTCAGAGGGTAAAAGTGCTTGCCACAAGCGTGAAGACTTGTGTTAAATTTCTGGAATCTACATTGTGGAAGGAGGAAACTAACTCCCAGAGAAGTTCTTCTCTTATTCCCCTCGCCTCCCATGATGTATGTAACTAATAAGAAATATAATAAAAAATAACCAAGGAGTAGATTTCCTTAAAATTTTAAAGTAATAGGCATAAGGCAAGAGGGATGCTTCCCCTCCCTAATGCATAATCTCTCTGAAAAGCAAACACGATGAAGTATGTGATTCTGAGTCTGTATTTTCCTTTGGAGAATACACCTTCGTTCAAATTGTGAGTTTGATATGACCTCGATAGGTTATCCTTTATAAGCTCATAGCACCTTCATATTTACTTTCATTATTTTTATCTTTCTTGGAGATTTCTCAGGGGAAGATGTACAGTAATGACACTCATTCATTTTTCTTTAGAAAAATTGTATGGCAATGTCAAAGCATGTATTTTTTTCTCAGAACAAAAAGTTCATATGATTATACCAAATAAAATGCATGGTACTACCAAGTTCAAGTTAGAGATGTTGGCTCACAACCCTACTCACTTGTTTGAAAACTCATTCCGAAGGTGAATCAAGACAGTTTACCTCAATTTTAATTAGACCCTTGTCTGTGACAATTCATAAAAGTATCTAGAGAATTCATTGCTAGAAATTCAAAATAGTAATATATTTGTAGTTGAAATTCTTCTGAATTGCCTCATTCAGCATGAAGGACAAAGTAAAGAGCTTTAAATGAATCTACTGAGTTGGAACCAATTTGGTAAAATAGAGATATCATGAAATAATGATTTAAGAAATATAATGACTTTGTTACCTGTCAATGAGACATTCTGCCCTAGTGGTGCTGCCTTGTTGGCCCCCAGTGTATGAGAAGGCTCTTGGCCCTCATATGACTGCTGAACAGGGACGGGACGGGGAACTAATATGTAGGGACACTCCACTCCGGAGGAGTGGGATATAGGGAAGAGGGGGTAGAGGGTGGGAGGGTGTGACTGGGAAGGGTGGAAAGAAGACACTACAATGGAGATGTAACTTGAAGCAATAAATAAACATTAAAAAAAGAAAAATAATGACAAATATTTTTCTCTTACTTCTAGGTACATTGTATTTTAAATTTCTAGTACTCTACTGTCATATGGATATCCATTCTGGTGGGAAGCATATGGGGTAATAGGTTTATACAATCAGAACCTCATCATAATTTATGGGACAGAGATTCTAGGCTGATATTTCTGAAATCTCTTACAGCTATAGAAAAACACATCTAAAATGAAGAAAAGAAAAAAGAAACGGATTGAAGAGAATCCAGTAACTTTATCATTTCTTCATTTGCTAATTCCCCTTTTGTCCTGGGATTCAAAGTGCTGCCACTCCTGCTGGCGTGAGAAGCTGTGCAGTTTTATGCAAAGTTCTGATAAAACAAATCCGTGGTACTTGATATCTCCGCTTTCCTGATAGATCTAACATTACCTGCAACTCATGTGTGTGTGTGTGCATGCGTGCGTGCGTGCTTGCTTGTGTGTGTGCGTGTGTTTGCAAGGAATCAGCTACAAGGAACTGTATCCCAATCCCCTCAGTTTACTTACAGCATGTGAAAATGATCTGGGTAGCAGGCATAGCCTGATAATAGAAGGTAACCTATGTGTGCACACTTGTGATAGAGAGGAGAAATTAGCATAATGAAGGTTAAGGGCCTTGTATAATTGAAGTTTCTTAGTTGACTTGGTATTTGAGAAGATTGTACTTAAAACATCAGTTCACCGAGAAACTCTTCTCCATCCGCTTTAAAGGGACAAAGAATCTTGGTTCCAAAAGATTTTTTTTTCTTTTTCTTTTTCCATCCCCCCCCCCTTTTTGTTGAAAATAACTTATTTTGTCATACCGATTATAGCTTCCCTTGCCTCAACTCCTCCCATTTCCTCCCCACTTCCTCTTTACTGAAAAACCACTCCTTTTCTGCCTTTCAGGAGAAAAGAACAGGCATCTAAGAGATAACAACAAATCATGACAACATAAAATATATGATAAAGCAAAATCTATAATATCAAAATTGGATGCAACAGCCCAACAGGAAGAAAAGAGTTTCAAAGTTCCAAAAGAATTTTCACAAAATAAATTCCAACATTCTTGAAGCAGTTAGATGTTTTAGTTGAGACTAAGGACTTAACCAAATAAAGCAAAACTTCATTTCCCACATCTCTCTATCCAAATGGGAACATCTAACTACAGGAAGACTAAACACAATAAAAATTCAAATTCGATACTTGCACACATATTATGTTATCACTTTCAACCATGAGTAATTCTGTTTAATATGTGTGAGTTACCCTCTCTGTTTTTACAGATAAGGACATGTAATTTCTGAAATGGAGTAGAGACATTGAACCTATCAGCTGAGCAAATACATAAACTAATTAAGCAAAAATTGGTGCTTTGAGACTCAGTCTCAAAAGTTATTGTCTACTTGTAAAAGGCACCTTCTAAATATGCAATTAAAATAATTAATTCTAGTGTTAAACTTTTATAGATAAAACAGAGGAAGAAAATTTTTTGAACTTTATATTTTGAAGGGTAAATGTATCATTTGTCATGAATAATGATGTGCCTATATAAAGGAGAAATGAGATATTTATTGGTTCCAAAATTAATTCTAACTTGGTAAACCTAGAATTCTATTAAGAGTTAGACTAGATGTTAAAACATAACTCTGAATTTTTGGAGCTACAACAACCCCAAAATATATTGAAGAGACACAGATGTTCCTTGTGAAAAGATACATATTTTTATAACCCTAGCTAGAAACATTTAGCATACTAAGCCTTGATAACATATTGATGTATAATTTATATATAATCTTTTTATATGTAAGCCTAAGTTATGGATAATTTTTGACATATCATACTTTCTGCCAAACTTTCATTTTATTCTCTAATTCTTTTTTTTTAAATACTTTATTTTTTTTTCTTCAAGTTACATCTCAGTAACAAACCCCTCCCTATTCCCCCTTCCTATCCCGCCCTTCCACCCTCTTCCCCCCAGAAGTTTCCCCTTTCAGTCCAACAGCTGGTTCCTTCTCTTATAACAGTAAGTATTATACAAAACAATAGATATAAATATGCCACATTTATGAGAGTTAAATGGCCCAGTATACCTTCCCAATGTCCAGATTATACATATTTGGCCCCTGACTTTAACATTCTATCTAACCAACTCCATGAGTTTAAAGGTCTATATGTGACTCAACATTCATACTATCTTGCAACACACTTTTAAGAGTATCTTCTTAGATCTATAACACCCTCTTGATTCCTAAACAGTTCAAAATTTAACTATGAGACTCTAGCTGTCTAGTTAAAACAAACTCCTAGTCATGCAAACATGTCACTTTGTTAGCTACTATGACAGTCTATCACAGATATTCTCTAAACTACCCAGTAATCAAGTTATTCTCTAATTCTTATGTCTCCATATATATATATATATATATATATATATATATATATGTACTATTAATTCAACTAGATAATAATGCAATCTATTTATCTTATTTCTGGTGCTCTGTCTACACTATTCATTGATTTCTTTTTCCTCACCTCACCAGAATCTGTGTCTCTGACAAAGATCCTGTAAGTCTACAGGTGTCCCCACTAGCCTGACTTCAGGGCCCTTTCAGGGTTCTACTAATTGCTTACATCAGTACCTGCCTACAGGTATGCCAACTGTGGTGGGATAAAAGGTCCCTCCCACCTCTTTAGGTCTCCCCCTGTATTCCAACTTCCATCTATACCCACACCCCCCTCTCTGTCTCTGTCTGTCCCTTCTCTCTCTCTCTCTCTCTCTCTCTCTCTCTCTCTCTCTCGTGTGTGTGTGTGTGTGTGTGTGTGTGTGTGTGTGTGTGTGTGTGTTCTAACTTCCCTCTCCTCTTTCTGTCCTCTGCCCCCTTGGTTCTTCCCCTGTTCTTGGCCTTTAACCCTTAATAAATCTCCTTTATAACAGACCTGTGTACTCTGCCTGCATTTTTGCATACAACAATAGATCCAACTCTTCTCTAAGGCTAAAGCTTCTTTAACATGCCACTCCTGACTCTCCAGTTCCATTAGGACCTAATAACTGAACCTTACACGTGCTTCATTTTGAAAGTTACCACAGACCACTTCATTTACCAACAAAATAAGCAGCAGGTAAAAGAAATAACAGAAAACATAATGTATTTGAGGAAAGGAAAGACAAAAAACATTTTTTTTTTAATTTGGTAAAAAAAAATTCTAAATTTAAACTAATAAACTTTTCTGAATATTATGTTTTTTCAATTTGTAAAAGATACTCTAAAATTTATTTTGATTATTAATAAGCATATATCAGTATTTCCAAGTGTAATATAGAATGATCAGAGGCATAATGCCTCTTTCAGATACTGATAACAGTGGCTAAATGAGTCATAGAAGAACTACTGAAAGTAATGATGAAACAAAAGGAGCTCTGTGGGGAGGTGACAGCTCAGAATACAATCTCCTGTATATTTATGAACTTTACATTTGATGAAGTACAAGACTTAGTGAAAGAACAGAAAATTATTTTATAAGAAGTTGGAGTATTTTAATACTTATTTAGGGGAAAAATAATTTTTGCCCAAACTACATAGTGGAAACAAAATGGCTAATGAAATGAGTAAATAATTTGAAATAGATGTTAAATTAATATATGAACAAGGATATTGTTGTTCTAAAATACAGCAAGAGTCCCCTTAAAAGTAGAATGGGTTTAAATGTGTGCATCTAAAGTAAGATATCCACTGTATTTCTTGAAGACTGAATTTAAAGATGAGACCAATAATGGCAGGGAAATAGTCTTCAGGTTTGTAGCAGATGCTAATATAATAGGTCCCAGAGTCATGCCCCAAGAATAAAGACTGAGGAAGGGCGAAATGGAGAGAGGTGATGCATTTTCTTTTCTGGTCTCCCCAAAGTCTTATTGCTGATTATTTAGGGAGCTAAAGGCTGACCATATAGACAACTTCATGCCCATTTGAGGAATGAATAAGTAGAGGTGTCAGAGCTTAGCTGAGTCAATAAATTCACATATTGGTCATAGCAGATAAAGCTCCTGAAGCTTTAAAACCTGATTGTTCTAAATTTAACACAACCTTTCCTTTGTTAGATCTGATTTATTGGCACATACTAACAGAGAATTGTACCCAAAATATCTTTCCAAACCCTAATTCTTCTCTGCTTTGGGAAAGTTTCATTCTTAACTTCATGTTGTTATTGACTACTTTTATCACTATTATTATTTTAGCTAGTTAACCAAGTGATGAACTTCATTATATGTTTAAAAACTTCATAAATTTTGCTGCCCTCTTCTATGGTGAGTCTTCTCCCCACGAATAGTTGTCTCTTCTCCTTCAAGTCAAATGTATTTTATTAGTTTTTCATATCTACCTCCTGCCCCTCCTTTTTTAACTCCTCTTCTCTTTTCATAGCCCTCTTTCTACATTCAGGTTACCTACACACACACACTCTCTCTCTCTCTCGCTCTCATATTCACAGCTGTTCTAAGCCATATATAGGTACTGCCAAAATGAAAGAGATGTTTTGATTTTGTTGAGAATATATTTTTAATTGTATTGTCTTCAGCTTTGTCCACATGTGAGAAAAACATAGATGATTCTATCACAATTAGGCAGTCTTTTGATATCATGCTAATGTCAATGTCTTCTTAAGGCTGTAGATGTACATTTTTTGTACCCATTGCCACCCAGAGAAGACAATGTCACTACTGTAAAGGACCCAAGAAAGAACTTTGAAGAACAATGTTTGTGAATTATTAACCAAATGTGACCTGTGACTATTCTAGAAGAAAAATCATTTGTTCTTATGAATATGCTGTTCCTGGGATGATAATTAAACCTATAGCAACAAAATCTGCTAGCTACATCCTAGAACCTACTTTTAAAGAAAAGAACAAAACATTTAATTTTATTAACTTATACATTTAAGTGAACCACATCACCTGCATGATTTGTGAGAAGGAAGTGTACAAGGAGGAACTTAAAAGGAGTTATCAGTTAGAGGATTGTGTGAAAAATAGCCTCAATTAGTAAAAAAAAAAAAAAAGTCAATGATAACGTGAATATGAAAAGAATGAAATAAGTATCTCATGCATACAGATTGAAATTCATAAAATTCAAATATTCCTGAAAGAACTGTGCACTGTATTGAAAGAATATAATATTTACTAAGAGACGGTCACTTTTTATTTTCATTGAACTCATATCTTAATATAGAAAGTTATGCACATATATTATGTGAATAGAAGTAAAGTAATTGTAAGAGTATTATAGTTAATAATGACAGTTCATTCTTGGAATATTGCAGTTTAGAAGTTATAAACCACATGACCGTAAAGAAGAAAATGACAAACTGACTTCTACTATTCTCAAAGGCTATCTCTGTAAACCCAGTAAAAATGTTTAGACTACAGTCATCACTAAATACATATAATCTCCATCATTACCATGCCCAAATGGCAAACACCTATCCTAGAAGGGGAACAAGCTGAAGATTCACAACACGAGTTTAGAACTCTGACAAAGTTAGAAAGATTTCAGAGTTGAGATCAAGAGTAAAGAATTTTGCATATAAAGTGTAGTTAACCATCACATAGGAAATCAATACCATTTGTCTGGAAATGTGTGCATAAGGGTAACACTTATTGACTGAAAAAAAATTGGAACATAGCAAAATGAGGATCAAAATGGTTATTTGTATTAAAAGCCAGAGATCTGTGAGATATGTATTAAAATGGCAAAATTGGGACTATAAGAAATACAGAAAACAGAAATGATTGCATATTGTAAACAGTAACTTTACAACACTGAAGCTATAAAGTAGCCAAACTTGGCTAGAGGACTGTTTTTATATTCTTTTAAATATTGATTCAAAATTATTTCTATTATTTGACAAAAAACTTGAGATATACTCTTAGAAACTGATATTTTAGACAGGGAAGGATGTTAGTGCATGTCAACAAAACTACCATTTGGGAGATGAGGTAAGAGAATAAGTAGAGAGACCCTGACTCAAAACTAAATTTTATTTTATTTTTGAGGCAGTGTCTCATACAGCAGGACTTTAACTCCGGATACTCCTTCTTTCCTCCACATACTGGAATTACAGGCATGCACAACCATACTTGAAAATAAAATTTCATAGTCAAGTAACCAGGGCATGTTTAACAGGTTAACAAATTGAAAACTGAAAGACCATGAGATTCTTCATTCTAAGTGTAAAATTTTCAATTATTTTTAGCATGCAAGTTTATTTTTAACTTGAAAGTGGCAATTTGATGTTTAGAAGCTGCAAAGGAGAAGAAGAAAAAAGTGTGTTCCCACAATCACAATTATGAAAAAAAGAGGAATTCCTGGAATATTTTACATTAAGGATACATGTTTCTAGAAACCATAAACCAAACCATCTCCAGTTCTTTTTCACTTGTTAGAAGGGAAATATAATTTTTAAAAACCACCTCAGTTTAGTAAGGCATACTTATATTCAGTCTCATGCTTGAACTGCTACTATTATGTCAAAGGAATTGATATATTTAGGGCCAAATGAAATTTTTTTATAATATTTTCCATGGACTGAGCTCCTTCTTAGAACAATCCAGAGCCATTATACAGCTCCACACAGAGGTTGTATAGCTCTTTCATTGAAATGTTAGAAATATTAATATTACGTAAGGGAGTATGATAATCCAATTTTTTATAAAAGTTCTTTATATTTTAATAGTGGGTATTATGCACAACAAGACTTTCAGCTCTAAATGACTCAGACTTGAAAAAAAGCTCTTATATTTCTTTGCATTTCAGCATTTATAATCAGTTCATTCTTAGGAATATATTTATTTTATCACATATGGTAGTATCACTGCATGTCATAATGTAGACTTCATTGAAGACTATTGTTGCTCTATTCCTTACAGGTAATAACGGGCTTCACTGAAGGGTGTTTTGTGGTATATTAACACATTTGTTCTTGGACATCCCTCCCACCTATCTTTCCTTCTGCCTCTTTAAACTGTCAGTCCATTGTATTCAATGGAGCATCATAAAGTACCAGGTTCTTTGAACAGCACAGCAGGTGTGAATTTATAAAGCATATTTGACATATTCAGTAACAGTCAACAGATTAATGTTAATGATCACAGTCTTTGTTAGGATAAGGTGGGAACCATTACATAAAAATAAAACTTCTATTCATTTAACACACTGAAAGAAAAATTTAAAAAACACACAAAGTGGTCTGCTTAGTTTGCTCAATGACAGCAGCAATCACTTATTTTTTTTCAGACTAGCTTCTATACTTATTTTGTCTTTAAATATATTGATCTCAGTTTTGTAAATATAGTAACCATGAGTTTATTTTCCTTAAAAACTGGATTATAAATAAGGCTACAGATGAAAGCATATATAAAACATAATTTAACCATTTAACATATTTTCAAAGTCTGTTAATATGAAGTTTATAAATTCCAAATACATCCTTAAAAATTACGTATTTCTTTTTTCTTTGCTTTATTCATTAAAATAACAATAACATAACTCACAGATGGAATACGTAAATGAAACAGAAACTTGAAATATGAAAACAAATAAGTTAAGTTTCTATTCCAATATTATCCTGCAAGGAGAAGAAATATCAGTAAAATAGCCCTTAAATTATTTTAAGCATTGTAATCTAATATCCTAGGATCTTAGCTTATGCCCGGTTGCTTTTCCGGCACATAAAATGAAAACTAATATTAACTTAGCTTTAATAATGTAAAGAGAACTTACAGCATGATTCTCTCTCTCTTTCTCTCTCTCTCTCTCTCTCTCTCTCTCTCTCTCTCTCCATCTTTCTTTTTTTACTTTTGTCTCTTATCCCAAAAAAATCCATGGTCATTCCCAATTCCAACCCTAATTCAATATGCACACTACCTGTCAATTATTTGCTCATAAATACTGATTTTTCAATCACCAAACAGACATCTGTCAAGATAAGACTTCCAGAGAGAGAAGGGGGAAGAACAAAAAAAAGGAACAGATTCTAAAAGTTCTATACCAAGTAAAATGTGAACGATAATATATACCTGCGTAACTTCAATGCTGATACTTTGACTGGATCAAGTCCATTTAATCAAGAAACCATCTCACAAGGATTCCCCAAGTCACCTAGTTATCATTAAGAAACAATAAGTATTGAAAAATCTCTGCATTTATTTCCTTAGTAGTTCCACTGGTTTCACAGTCTGTCAATTGTTTTCTTTTGTTGTTTTGCTTTTTGTTTTTTGTTTGCCTTTTTTTTGGCTTTTTTTTGTTTTATTTGTTTTATTTGATCTTAATCATTCTGACTGGAATAAGTTGAAATCTCAAATTAGTTTTAATTCGCATTTCTCTGATGGCTATGGATGTTGATTTTTTTTTTTTTTTAATGGCAGAGAATAAGAGACTATGGAATGTCCAAGTCTAAGTGGAATGTCTACACCACACTCTGAAAGTTTGGTGACTTTTGCTGAGGGATCAGAACAAATGTAATAGTCAGAGTTAATGGATAGCTGCCAGAAAACCATGTCTTCCAGATATAGTTGTACATCTGAAATTAGAAACCATGCCAAAATGCACATGACATGTAAAGGCTCCATCCAGAACAAACATGGTTGTCATAGAGTCAGTAGATAAACAATTTATTATTTCTCTCACATAATCATTTATTTTACTTAATATTTTCAAAAAATAAAAGTAATTGTACTTCCACCAATAATATAATTATTAAAAAAACTAAAATTTCTTTATAGCTCATAGTTTCAAACTAATGTGTTTAATTATTTACTTATTATTTGTCCTACTTTCTTCTTTGAATAGAATATACAGATAACGGCATAATCAAGGCTCACAGAAGTTCTTGTTTGTGGGTCTGTTTAGACACAGAGGATCTCTAATTCTCATTCTATAACAGATTCTAAGAAAGTTCATATGGCATCAACATTCCTATATTTAAGATGAGGATATGACCTTTATAATTTAAAGTAAACTCTAAGATTATTGAATCATTGGCTAACATTAACTATATTAAATACACTAGTTAATTTTTTCTATTAAGATGTCTCAAAAAAACCTAAAAGAAAAAAATAGAAAAAAAATTTCAAATTTTATATCTTTTAGATTTTTACATTAGGTTATTTTGCTCTACCTAAATTTTAACTATTTTGTATATTTTCTTGATTTGCCTTTCTTTTTTCAGTAGCATTTTGTTTTTACTGAAGGGAATCTTTTTTTAATTTATTTATTGCTTCAGGTTATGTCTCCATCATAGTGTCCTCTTTCCACCCCTCCCAGTCCTGCCCTCCCACCCTCTACCCATTAACCCTTCCATCCCACTCCTCTGGAGTGGAGTGTCCCTACATAACAGTCCCTCATCCCAGTTCAGCAGTCATATGAGGGCAAAGAGCCTCTTCATACACTGGGGGCCTACAAGACAGTACCACTAGGGAAAAGTGTCTCTTTCATTCAATATTTTTACTTCTAATTTTTCTTCTGTTTTAAATGTCTCTTTTAAAGCATAATCTATCTTAGTTTGCTATTTCTTTTTCTTGTTTTAGTTTGTTCATTATTTTTAAGATGATTTCTCTCTTTTAAGCAACAGTTTTGACTGGGTTATATAATTTTGGCTCTGAGTTTTTCGGATTACAAGTTATGTCCTTGGTATCTGTAAGTTTATTTTGAAACAGAATATCTGTTCTTTTTGCATCTTATTATGAATGATTTTGTTGTCTACCATTCAATTTACTACACTTGTTCTTCTTTTTCATATGTATAGTTCAAATAAGCTTTAATGTTGATATTTTCTGTTGCTAATATTCAAGGCAAATAACTAAGCTGAAATTTGAAATAGGCAAGTGGCCATGTATTTACACTAATGCAACAGAATCTTTAAGTGTGTTTCTGTAGATTATATAGATAAGGCAATTTATTTTCTGAGTTTTCCTGGCTCAGTGCTCTACTCTACACTTAAGTGAACTTTCCTGTTTCTTTAGATCAGTTACCTCTATGTTCTTCACTAGTTAATCTATTCATACTCCTCACAAAAAAAATAAATAAATAAATAAAATAAAATCCAGGATAGGAAAAGGGGCATCTGAGGATCAGTTTTCACTCTGTTTGGAAGCTAGACATCTCTATTCTACTTCTTAGAGTCACCCTGGCCTTTATATTCACCCACTATTGGAAGTTCCCAGTCTCAACACCTTCTCAAATCTCTCGCACACCACACAGGCTTCACATGAATTAATATCTGCCTGCTCTTTGGGGTTTTTTTCCAGTATATAAAGGACATACTGGTTCTGTATATTTTCTAGTATGTATAAAATTATGTAGAGTAAATATGTCATGATGCCTTGTACTTTCAAACACAGACAAGTACTCTGTGAACCTTTCTCTATCTGCTCTGTCTAACTTTGCACTGAAATATAAAACATTAAGTACATTTCTCTGATCCTTTCATTATCTTCCCAGGACTTAGATAGAATATACACTTGGCCCAATATAAGGAATTATATTACAGATTATTACAACAAATATACAACCAAAGAAAAACTTTCACATTCCTATGTCAAATCTCAAAAGCAAAACCAACATGAAGTCCTAAGAGATCAGGTCTCCAATAAAAACCACTAGACCTATAGAATTGTTCTCTAATGTGAACTACCTAGTTGAAACCCCCCAAGACAAGGAACTTAAAAAAGCAATACTAAGCTTTATCAAAGAATTTTTAAAAGACATAAATTTAAAAAAAATTCCAAGCAGATAACAATAAAAAGTAAAGTGATAATCATGAAAATACAAATATGTAACTAAATGAAATTATGGATATAATTCAGGACTTGAAAACTAAATTCAAGAGAAAAAATAGTGGAGGGATCACAAGCTGAAATTAAGATGAAATTTAAAAACTTGATATCCCAATTTTTAAAAAAAAATCTATAAAAAAAACTTACAAGTAGAATAAATTAAGCATGACTTGAAGGTAATTTAGATGTAAGCAAAAACATGAAAGACATAAAACACAGGAAAGGAACATACATAAAATATGTGACATCATCAACTAACAGTTTGAATTATAGGAATACATGAGGGAGAAGACTCTTAAGTCAGTGGTACAGACAAAATCTTCAACAAGATAGCATTAAATTACTTCCTGAAACTGGAGGACAACCATGTCTGGTATTAGAAATCTCGCCAGCATCCCAGGGTCAATGAGGTAATGGACCTTAGAAAAGAATAGACTAATAACACTTTTCCAGACAAGCGTGCTTCCTAACTACATTCTAAATCTTATCTTATACCCACAGATAAGTGTTGTTGCCACCGTTCATCAAAGATGTTTATCTTAACACTAAATGGTGGCCATTCAGAAAAATCACAATAAGACACAATGCAGACACAACACAGATATCAATGGATTGGGGTGAGCCCAGCCTCGATGCATCTGTAACACATCTTTTGCATCTCTGGCTTAAGTAACATTGTCGAAGATGGTTAGAGAGACTACAAGAGACAGAGTACCAGAAAGTTTTATGAGAAACAAACTAACCTAAAAATTACTCTATATTTACTCTACTCTATAATATCAGCCATGCTGATATGGAAGGGAAAACTTTCACTGGATTCTATTCCTAGGCAAAGAACTACTGGCAACTAATGACTGCTAGGAGACAGAAAACTGTCCTCTCATAGGGATGATCTGCCTTACAGGCTGTTCAATACAAAGTAAAGGAACATCATCCCTGTAGCCATGTACACACAAACTGCAAAAATGGACTCAGAAGGTTATATATATATATATATATATATATTGTGTGTGTGCTTGTATGTGTGTGTTATATGATCTGCATATATATGCAATAAAAAAGTAAAATAGCATACCATTTTGAGAATGGAGAAAGATATAGGAGGAATGTGAGTAAGGAGAACTGAGAGGGTCTGGAGAGAAGAGAATAAGTAAGTGAGTAAGTGATACAATTTTATTTTAATGCATAAGATATTAAAGCAATCTTTTGTAAAATTCTGTTAAAGTCAAAGCTATCATCATACCACCGTGGAAGACAAAATAATTTGCTTCTATAATTATGGAGGGAAAAGAATGTCTGTTTCCATAACATTTTTTCAGCATAATACTGAAGATGCTAGGTAAGATAATTTGAAGATGCTATGCAGGCAAGATAAGATTAAACCATATTTACTCAAATATAATGGCATTAATCAACTTTCCATTGCTGTGGTATAATGCCCAAGATAATCAAAAGAAAAATTTCCTTGGGCCCATTTTTTTCAGAAGTTTCAGTCCATGTTTACTTGATATTTTGCTTTTAGGCTATGGGTAGGTGCAACATCATGGCCTGTTGCTCAAAAAAGAACAGTGTAACAGAAAAAATTTATTTAAAACACATATTTATACTAACAAACACCTAAAAAACAATCTATATCCTATAGCCTAATACATAATACCTAAAACCTAATACCTATAAACATTGATATTGAAGACAACCTAAACAACCCGATTTTAATTTTCTTAAAAGAAAATTAAATTAATATTATAATTTAATTTATAATATTGTTAGCATAGGTCTGTGCAGGAAAACTTGATTTTAGCAGTCTGATTATATTAGTCACAGCAGACAGACCATTTCAAGTTTAGTGTTCACTGGGCCTAACTTTGCAATGTCATATGGTCAGTATATTTCATCCACTAGATTGTTGCCATCTTATAAGGCCATTCTGTTATAACCGCTAAACTTGAGGTCGGCTTCCTCTATCAGCTGACACTCACTTCTATAGTTTCCTCAGTCTGTGTATGCTTCCTGCCTAGTGTTCCTCACCGTGACCTCTGAACTCTGCCTGCCTCCTTGATGTACATTTCTCCAGTGTGTGTTTTCTTCTCTGTCCACAGAGGCAAGAGAGAGAAAGCCCCAGGAGCTCTCTGATTTATATGAAGCATAATCTCATAGTCTTTCCTGGGGAATCATGGGCTTATCTCTCTCACAATATCTGTGGTCCCTGTGGTTTCTCTCAGCAACCAATGTCATCCATGGCTTCTGCAGTTTCTAAGCCATGCCCCTTCAAAAAGGCATGTCTTATTTCTCTAGGAGCTGTGGCCTCAATTGGGCTTTGCCCATGTAGACCCCCAGTCCAAGCAATGCCAAGCTCCTCCTTTATGTGCTGCCAGGTGCCAGGTTGATCTGCATACTAATACACTGAAGAGTACTAACTCCTACCTCAAACCAGTATCTCATCTTATGCAGACCAATAAAAGAGAGAGAGAGGCCACCATCTCAATATCCACTACAGAAACATGCCACAAATTTATCTATCTCCTTTCCACTATTCTGTAGCTCTCAGAGATACTACCTTCCTTCTGTGTGTTCCAAACCATACCAATAGTATAATATTAAAATTAAAACTGCAAAGGAATTCCCTAAAATCTTTTTTTAATTTATTTGTTTAATATTTATGTATTACTTCAAGTTACATATCCATCACAGCATCCTTTTTCCACATCTCCCAGTCCTGCCCTCCCACCCTCTACCCCCTAACCTGGCATCCCACTCCTCTGGAGTGGAGTGTCCCTACATAACAGTCCCCCACCGCAGTTCAGCAGTCATATGAGGGCCAAGAGTCTCCTCATACACTGGGGGCCTACAAGGCAGCACCACTAAGTCAAAGTGTCTCATTGACAGGAAAAAGTTTATGTTCATGTTCCCTACTAAGAATTTCAGCAACATTGGAGGATGTAAGACCAACCTACAAATGCTACTTACATTACAAATATCTATGGAATTAAAAGAATGTCAATACAATATTTACAATATAATTCAATTTACAACAGTAAGAAATTTAACAAAAATATTGTTAAATAAATTAATCTAAATAGTTGAGATTGTATATATATGGATCAATGAGAAGATGATAGTTTTAAGATAACAATGTCCTTTAAACTCATTTATATGTATATAGAGTTAATTAAATCTCTATTGGTATGTCATCTGACCGTTTTGTTTTTTGTTGTTTTTAATAACAAATGATAAGCTGACTCTGAAAGGATATGTGGGGTTGACATGGAACCAAAATACTTCCAAAATAATATGGAAAATAAAGTAGCAGAATACTACTTTATGTATTAATGTCACATTTCTGTTTTCAAAAGCTCAGACAAAATAATGAAAAGGCAGTGAGACAGCAAAATGTGGATTGACATGTAAATCAATGGAAATAGATCTCAGACATGACCAGAAAATTTTTGACAAGGTGGGGCAAGACTGTCCAGATAAAAGGCAAATGTGTTTTCAATAGGAGTTAGTAATCAACTGCATAGCTAGGCCCAAAATAATAGAGCTTGATCATTAATTCTCAGATATGTGTAAAAATCAAATAAAAAAGCCAGTAACCTCAATACAAGGTCCAAGACTTCTAGTCAGAAAAATTCTGTATTAAAAAATAAGGATAAATATTCAAATACTGAATTTGGAAAAATGATTCTTTAATATGACAACATAGAAATGAAAACAAACAACCAAAAATACCAAGACAAAGAAGGTGAGTTTCACTTCATGACAAAAAGATACAAAACCAAACCAAAAAAACCATTTTGCTCAAGAGGACCTGAAGGAAGTAAAATCACAAGGTACAAAGAGGGATAAATATTTTTCTTTTTTTTTCATAAAGCTTTCATTGATTATTTGAGAATTTCACATCATGAGCCCAGAGCATATTCACCCCCAGTATCCCCAGATCTGCCCCCCTACCCTTGTAACAATGTCCAAGAAGAAGAAGAAGAAGAAGAAGTAAACAAGTCTAATTTCGGTTGCTCACTACTTACTTGAACAGTCTCTTAAAGAAAGCAGAGTCCTTCCCCATGGGCAGCCCTGCCAGCAGCCATCAATAGTGGAGAGCTACACTTCAGTATCTATATTTCTAATTCTTGTATCTAATCAGGGAATTTTATATAGAAAATGTAATCATTTAAAAAATCAAATTTTAAAGTGCATAAAGGGTTTATGTAGGCATTTCTCTAAGCAAAACGTGTAAACTGCTAAATGCATGACAGACAATTTCATTAGTCATCAGGGATATGCAAATCAAACACAATCAGACACCACTTCACATCCACTAATAATAATTTTCAAAGTTATATAATAACAAGGACTGGCAGGTAAGAATCAAAAATTATTCTAATGTCTTCGAAAACAGCCGAACATAGGCTAAAGAATTTCTTCAAATAAAGGAGCATATAGTAATTCCCAAATGGATTGTATACTTCTGTATGTTAAAAGGCTGTTACTATTAAAAAAAAAATGTTTATGCGGGCCACAGTTATTTTTTTAAATCTTTCTCCTCAAAATCTGTATGTTTTGTTGTTCACATTAAATAAAAATATGGAAAGTTTGAGGATGTGCACAACTTTTTTCTTTATCATAATTACATCATGTAGCCCAGAGTTAGTCAAGGGAAAGGTTAATATGTATTACTATTTATTTATTTCTTTTTTTTGCCTTGATCGTGAATCAGATGATGGAGGTGTCTCTCTGTTATTTTGCTTCTTTAGTTTGGAGTATGAGGAATGATTATTTTGGGAGCAGAGGAGTTCTGCAAATATATGTCCAGTGTCATAGCTATTGTTCAGGTCAACTATGCCATCATTTAGTCTCTTTAACTGTATATTTCATTGATTAATCACATAAAATTCTCCATATATGAAGGCTGACATTGGCTATTTTCAACATGCTCTATATAATTTTGACTTGTCAATTGAGTTTGAATTATTTTTCAAATGAATAAAGGAAGTTATGAATAAATCACCTGCTTCTGGAGTTTTCTTCACAGAAAACACTTAATTTCACATACAATTAAATGTTTTCTATTCATGCTCATGGAAATTTTATAAATCATGTTTCTTTAAAATGATTATCAAACTAACTGTCATAAATTTTATTAATGCATTGTCCAGGTCATTATTTTTATCCTTAAGTTGGATAGACATATCCTTTTCTCATACCTAACACTGCTGATTTCTTTCCTAAAATAAAAATATAACATTTAAAATTTCATTTTTGTTATTTTAACAGAATCTTACAATTTCAAATGTATACTTATAATTAGTTCTAAGATCTTTCCAATTTTCAAATCTTGGAATAACTTTGCCTCAGGACCCAGCCATACCACTTCTGTGTATACACCCAAAGGACTCCTCATGGAGTAATAGGGAAGTCTCCTCATCTATGTTCATAGCAGCCTTATTTGTAATAGCTAGAAATTGGAAACAACCCAGATGTCCCTCAACTGAAGAATGGATTAAAAAACTGTGATACATCTATACAATGGAATATTACTCAGCTATCAGAAACAATGAAATTATGCAATTTGCAACCAAATGGATGGAACTAGAGAAGCTCATCCTGAGTGAGCTAACCCAGACTCAGAAGGATGCACATGGCATCTATTCACTTATAGTAGGATTTTAGCTATATAGTACAGGATATCTGTACTACAACCAACACACCAAAAGGAACATGGACATAGACTTTTTTTTTTCTTTTTCCTTTCTTTTTTTGTTGTTGTTCTTTATTTTTGTGGGTTTGTGTGTTTGTTGGTCTTTTTTTAGTTTTCCCCTCGTAGCAAGGAGACACCTTTCACTGGCGGTACTGCCTCCTAGGCCCCCGGTGTATGAAGAGGCTCTTGGCCCTCATATGACTCCTGAACTGTGGCGAGGGACTGTTATGTAGGGATACTCCACCCCAGAGGAACAAGAGGGAAGGGTTAGGGGGTAGAGGATGGGAGGGTGGGGCTGGGAAGCGGGGAAAGAGGACAATATGATAGAGATGTAACCTGAAGCAACAAAAAATTTATTAATTAAAAAAAAGCAGGTAACAATTTTAAAACACTGTAAATAAAATAGAGGTTACAGCCATTCAACCTGGTTTTATAAACCTCCAAGAGTCGAAAAAACTTAGAGCTAAGGTAAAATACATGAAAAATATGGTGTTAGCCCATGCCTTTAACTTCAGCAGAGACGGGAGGAGCACTATAGAGTTAGTGGTCTTATAAATTCTAGAGTTACACGGAACAGGGTGGTAAGGGTGCACACCCTTAATCCCATCATTCAAGAAGAGTACACCCTTAATCCCAACACACTAGAGACAAAACAGGCAGATCTCAGAGCTCAAGGTCAGCCTGATACAAAGCAAACTCTAAATAGAGAAAAACGTCGATCCAGGAGTGGTGGAACACATCTTTAATCTCTTCAGATGGGAACCACAGGTCCTTGATCCCAATAATTAGAATGCAGAGACAGACACATAGGATTTGTAAGGACTTAAGTTTAAAAGCTACTTACAAAAGGCCTACTCAATACAAACAAATTGTCCTTTGAGATCTCAAAATATATACACTAAGGCTTGTTTAGCTCCAAAATAACAAAATAATGTCTTCTTTAATCCAGATTAAAAGATAATACTTTATATATTGTCAAAAACCCAATTTTCACCTTTTTAAATGAACATTAAGAAGTTTAGACTGTATTGCATGGGTTTTCAGCTTAGAGATTTTCTAACTTTATTGTCTTCAGGGAATAAATTCCAAATTATTTTAAATTATTAAATTGATGGAGATATTTTTATAAATCAGTATATGATCTATTTTGATGACATCTCAGATAGATCTGCAGAGAATATATTTTCTGTCATTGTGTAAAAATTCCATTAATTTCATGTAGAAGGAAATCATTGATTTTAGTGTTCATATTTTTCTTCTTTTTTTGAATTCTCACTAATTTTGGTTTTGCTGTCTTTCAGTAACTAAGATGTTTTTTAAAGTCTCAAAAAAATGAATGTGGGTATCCTCCTAGACTTAGTTTTATAAAAATCTTTTTTTTGATATATTTTGTGTTTCTCTCACTACATGCATGATTTGAATCAAGACAGATTATTGGTGGGTTGATACTTTCATTTTCCCAAAATTGTCTCCTTTTGTTTTTTTTCCATATGGCATTTGGGTTTCATTAACAATAATATAATGAAAAATTTAAAGTAGACATGAAAGAAGGAGAACCCACAGAGGACCAGTGTAGAAAGACATGAGCCAGGATGGGGATAAGGAAGGAGACTACAGAAACTGAGATCTGAGTGAAACCAACTGCTATATCACTGTCCAGGAAAACTGGACAGAATTAGGAGAGAGGAATAGGAAGACAGGCCCCATACACAGAAAGATATCACTGCATTTCTCTGATTCACACATCATCAAAATTCACAAGTTATATAGTGGTATAACACAAATAATTCTGAGAAAAATTCATGCAAAACTATTAAGATACAAGTAGTGCTTCCTTCCTGCCTGTCCTCATTACTTCAAAATCCAACTTCTGTGGCCATCCTTTCTATCTTCAAAAATTCAGTAGTATTTCTGATTTCATAAATTCCATGAATATGGAACCACAAGTCATTATTTACATGACTAAATTGCAGACATTTCAAAACATATATTTCCTTATGAAAAATTATTCAGTAACAGCTATCATGACTGCAAACTGAAAAAGTGGTAAGTCCTAAAAAAGTAAGTCCTTCAAAAATATATTTTCTTCTTATATATAATGTTGCTCCTGTTTCCTTCTCCCCCAACAAGAATTCAAGAACTTATATAATTCTGCCTCTTATGGGGTTGAAGAAAGTAAAGAATCTTTCTATACATGTCAAAACTTACTAAAGTCCTTTTCTTCTTCTTTTTTTTTTTTTTTTACAGTATATGCCTTTCAATTTAAAGGATATTCTGAAGATAAGGGACTTAGTGAAATCTTACTGTGTATTGAGGGGGTAGAAGGCAATTTCAGGCAAAGCCAAATATCCAACATTAAATCTCATTAGCCCCGTATCAACTCCTCTCTGAAAACTCAAGTGTCACGCTGTTAGCAATAAACTGAGATTCTAATGCCTTCCCAGAACTCCAAATTGCAATATGGAAATCCAAGTGTAAATAATTAAATGCACATATATTTAACCTGAATTACCCTGCAGACATGCTGTTCTCACCTCCGGCCTCCCTTCAGACCTTGTCAGTTGTTGGTAAAATACTAACATGGCAGAAGAGAAGAAAAGGAAGAAACAAAGGTAGTTAGAACATTATAGCTCCTGCCGAGCTTAATCCATAAAGCAGAAAGCACAAATTGTTGGATTGGAGCAAAGACCAAGAAAAAAGCTCCTTAGGGTACTAGCAGGAAGCAAATTGTGTTCTATTCATAGATGATGGCTCATTTACATTGTTTCAATTATTTAAATAATTAATTTTATAATCAAAGATGCTTATAAACACCAAAGCCCTAGTTAGCTGCAAATCCATTATTTTTCAATGTTAAATCAGAGCTTTATTTTATGCCCAATAGTATGTCGGTATGTCTGTTTAATTTAAAAAAAAAAAAAGTCTGTTCTAGGGAAACGTACATAAACCATATGACTAATATATAGTATTTCAGGGTTTTTTTTGTTTTGTTTTGTTTTGTTTTGTTTTTGTAGAACTTCCTTCCAATCTAAATCCAATAGAATAAAGTCTTTCTCCTAGGTCAGGTAGCACGGAGTGCTCATTCACTCTAACTTCAACTGCCCAGGAAATGTCAGGAGGATGTAAGATCAAGATGAACACAACAGGAGGATAAGGCTATTGCTGGAGTGTAGTGAGCCAAGTTAGCTAGGTAGCTGTCAATAGAGGACAAACAGGTGAAGACCAATCCTGAGCTAGACTATATTAAATAAAGTTCATGGGTTACATGTTCCAAGGTTAGGCTAGGGAGATAACTTCAGAGACGCTGGTGGTTTCTGTGAAACAGGCAACAGGCTTCCAGGCTTGCATAGCGATTGTAGATTTCCAATCTCTGTGAATGTCAAATCTAGAGACTCAACTATCAGGAACCAATGTTATGGAATCAAGTTAGAAAATCCATTCTCTTTCAGAAATCTATGTATAAGCACATATGAGATATATAGTTCTGTGTTATGAACTGCTTTAAAAGATCTCTTGAAAAAACTCTTTCAGTTGCCACTATTCTTCCTCTCATGTGATTATTATATTAAAATAGGACTGCAGAATATCTTCCTTCAAAATAAGATTAAAAGAAACAAAATTTATATTTCCCTTTTATTATTTTTTCATAAATTTGAATTCTAAATACAAATATAGTCAGAGAAAGGAGAGTGAGGAAGTGATAGAGAAAGAGAGGAAAGAGAGAGTTTCAAGATGAGACTTATGTTTAATAATGTGCATTGTGGGGAGATCCAAGATGGTGCTGACCATAGAGCAATGCATCTGAGTAGTAGGTGAATGAGATTAGTCACTGTGGAGTGATGTGAGGTCCCCTAGCCAACTGTGAAACACAGATGGTGTCTGAATTCCGAAGGTGAACACTGAGTCTGGTCACCAGCTAAAACAGCTCACAGAGTTCCCGGGAACACCACCCTGAGATCAGCCAGCTAGGGAACCGGTCTGGTGAGGAGCTCCAGCTAGAACAGATCTAGCCCAGGAGCGGATCCAGCCCACGGCTCCAGCCACAGATCAGCAACCTGCCTGTTTCCCTGATATTCAGCCTGCATGCGGACCTATATACCCAAGAGGGAAAAACAGTTGCATCACAAGAGCAAAGGTAAGTGAGATTTTTTTTTTCCCAGAGTTTCCAACATGGCAGCTCAGTGTGCACTGTAGATGAGAGACAGAAACCTAACCCAGTCACAGCAAAGCAATTAGGAGCCAAGACTGACTGGAAACAGAGCACATGACTGTGTGTTCTCCACAAATACTGGGGTGGCTGGGTCACTCACCCTAGCACCCAAGCATCTGAGGCAGTCAGCAACAGGCACACTGAGGCCAGCACCCATCTTGGGTGGAGCTCCCTGCCTGCACTGTCAGCCTAGCTGTGGAACCAGAATGACTGTATCAGTGAGGCCCAACCACAGCTATACCTGCCTTTCTGAGGAGACCTGGCAGCTCCCAGGTACTCAGAGGATAGCCCTCTCCCCACTCCAATCCCCTCTATATTGGTCCAATTGGGTCACAAGCAGTTGAGGAGAGCGGCAGCCACTATTTCTCTCTGAGAGCCAGTCTATTACAGGAACCTGCTCACCATCTGGAGGTAAACACCAGGATCTCAGATCAGCCAACCCCCAAGGCATGGAGTTTTCCCAAGCACGAAGGTAAGCTGACAAAAGAAACAAACAGACAACACCAGGGTCAATCATACGACAAAAGGTCAGCACAAGAACATGGTAAAAAAACAAAAACAAAAAAAACAAAAAACAATAGGATGTCCCCAGATCCTAACAATAATGCTACAGACAACTCTAAACAGCCTAATATGATTGAAACAAAGGAAAATGACCTTAATCCTATGCTTATATTAATAATAGAAGACCTAAGGTAGGAAATCAAATACCTCAGAGAGCAACAACAAAGTACTGCAAAGGAGGTGATAGAAATGAACAAAGCACTTAAAGGAATGGAAGACCTGAAAAGGGAAGTTAAAGCAATGAAGAAAATCTAATCCAAGACATCCATAGAACTGGAAAACCTTAAGAAAAGAATAGGAACTACAGACACTAGTATCACCAACAGAATACAAGAGATGAAAGAAAGAAAGAATTTCAGGCTGAGAGGATAAAATTGAAGCAATTGATACATCTAGGAGGAGCTCAAATCCTTGAGGGGACTAGTTCCTGGAGAAACTTTTAGCTACTATTGAGCAGTTTCAGTCTGGGTGGGCAACTCTTGTACCTACTTGGAAAAGGTATCTATAAAAACTAGTGAGTACTTTCATGCTCCCTCAGGAGGCCAGTCTCTGGGACGTTAATTTTCCCCAAGTTTGGCAGTGTTGCTGTCTTATTCAGACCCCTTACAGGGTAAGGACTCACTGTTTTGGATCTACTTTAGCACAAGTCCGGCATCTGGCTGAGACATCCACACTAGGCTGCCCAGTCTAGGTAACACACCTTGTTCTGAGCAACTCAGAAAGTTTTGTGGACCTCAGGTGATTAGTGTCGCAAACAAGAAAGTAGATACCGAGCCGGGCGGTGGTGGCGCACGCCTTTAATCCCAGCACTTGGGAGGCAGAGGCAGGTGGATCTTTGCGAGTTCGAGGCCAGCCTGGTCTACAAAGTGAGTCCAGGACAGCCAGGGCTGTTAAACAGAGAAACCCTGTCTCGAAAAACCAAAAAAAAAAAAAAAAAAAAAAAAAAAAAAAAAAAAAAAAAAAAAAGAAAGTAGATACCTACAACCAACACACCAAAACGATCAGGAACATAGACTTTGCTTCCTATTAATGGGACAATTTTCCCTGGGGGTGCTTCCATGTAGGGCCTCAGTGCAAGAAGAAGCTCTTAGCCCTCATATGACCACTGAACTGAGAGGGGATGATATGTAGGGCACCTCATACCAGAGGAGTGGGATGGGTGGGAGAGGGAGGAGAGGGTAGGAGGTGGAACCGGGAGTGGTGGAAAGAGGGCACTGTGATGGAGATGTAACTTGAAGTAATAAATAAACATATAAAAAAGAAAATGTTAAATCTAAAAAAGTCCTGTCACAAAACTTTCAGGAAATCAAGGACACAATGAAAAGATGAAATCTCAGAGTAATAGGAATAGAAGAGAGGAGTCCCAGCTCGATGGACCAGAAAATATCTTCAACAAAATCATTGAAGAGAATTTCCCAAATCTAAAAAAAGAGATGCCTATAACTGTACAAGAAGCTTACAGAACTCCAAATAGATTAGACCAGAAAAGAAAATCTTCCTGCCACATAAATGTACAGAATAAAGAAAGAATATTAAAAGCTGCTAGGGAAAAGTGTCAAGTAACATATAATGGCAAACCTATCAGAATCACACCTGACTTTTCTTCAGAGACTCTAAAAGCCAGAAGTTCCTGGACAGACGTCTTGCAGACCGCAAAAAACCACAAATGCCAGGCCAGACTACTATTCCCCGCAAATTGTCAATCATCATAGATGGAGAAAACAAGATATTCCATGACAAAGCTAAATTAAAACAATATCTATGCACAAATCCAGCTCTATAGAAGATGTTGGAAGGAAAACTCCAACCCAAAGAGGTTAACTAAACACAAGAAAGCACAGGAAGCAAATACATGCCTACAGCAAAACCAAAAGAAGAGAAGCTCACTCACACACTACTTCCACCAACATCAAGATGGCAGGAAGTAACAATCACTGGTCATTAATATCTCTCAACATCAATGGACTCAATTCCCCAATAAAAAGGCACAGGCTGGCAGAATGGATGTGAAAACAGAATCCCACATTCTGCTGCTTACAAGAAACACACCCCAGCAAGGAAAAAGATAGGCATTATCTCCAAGTAAAGGGATGGAAAAGATATACCAAGCGAATGGGCCCAAGAAAAAAGCTGGAGTGGCAATTCTAGTATGCAAAAAATCAGACTTTCAACCAACATTAATCAAAAGAGATGGGGAAGGACACTACATACTCATCAAAGGAAAAATCCACCAAATTGAAATCTCAGTACTAAACATATATGCCCCAAATGTAAGACCACCCACATTCATTAAAGAAACACTACTGAAGCTCAAATCCCACATTGAACCTCACACATTAATAGTGGGAGACTTCAACCCACCACTCTCACCACTGGATAGATCAACGATGCAGAAACCAAACAGAGAAATAATGAACCTCACAGATGTCATAAATCAAATGGACCTAATTGATATATATAGAATATTTCACCCCAAAACAAAAGAATACACTTTCTTCTCAGCACCTCACAGAACCTTCTCCAAAATCGACCATATAGTCAGTCACAAAGCAGGCCTCAACAGATATAGGAAAATTGAAATTACCCCTTGTAACTTATCAGACAATCATGGAATAAAGCTAGACTTCAATAATAACAAAAACAACAGAGAGCCTGCAAAAACATGGAAACTGAACAACTCTCTCCTCAATGACCTCTGGGTCAGGGAAGAAATAAAAAAAGAAATTAAAGCCTTCTTAGAACTCAATGAAAATGAAGGCACAAAATACCCAAACTTATGGGACACATTGAAAGCAGTGCTAAGAGGAAAGTTTATAGCACTAAGTGCCTTCAAAAAGAAACTGAAGAATTCCCATACTAGCCACCTAAAAGCACACCTGAAAGAGCTAGAACTAAAAGAAGCAAACACTCCCAGAAATAGCAGACAAGAGGAAATTATCAAACTCACGGCTGAAATCAACAACTTAGGACCAAAAAGAACAATACAAAGAACTGACAAAACCAAGAGTTGGTTCTTTGAGAAAACCAACAAAACAGACAAGCCCTTAGCTAAACTAACTAAAAGGCAGAGGGAAAATACTCAAATCAACAAAATCAGAAATGAAAAGGGGGAAATAACAACAGACATTGAGGAAATCCGAAGAACATTAGGTCCTACTTCAAAAACTTGTACTCCACAAAATTGGAAAATCTAAATGAAATGGATGATTTTCTTGATAGATTCCACCTACCAAGGTTAAATCAAGAACAGGTAAACAAATTAAACAGTCCTATAATCTTTAAGGAAATAGAAGAAGTCATTAGAAGTCTTCCAACCAAAAAAAAAGCCCAGGCCCAGATGGATTCAGCATAGAATTCTACCAGACATTCAAAGAAGACCTAACACCAATATCCCTCAAACTCTTCCACAACACAGAAACAGAAGGAACACTGCCAAACACATTCTGTGGAGCCACAGTCACCTTGATACCTAAACCTCACAAAGACCCAACAGAGAAAGAAAAATTCAGACGAATTTCCCTTATGAACATAGATGCAAAGACACTTAATAAATTACTTGTAAACCAGATCCAAGATCACATCAAAAGTATCATACACCATAATCAAGTAGGCTTCATCCCAGGGATGCAGGGGTGGTTCAACATTAGAAAATCCATCAATGTAATCCACCACATAAACAAGTTGAAAGAAAAGAACCATATGATCATCTCATTGGATGCTGAAAAAGCTTTTGACAAAATACATCATCCCTTCATGTTAAAAGTCTTAGAGAGATCAGGCATACAAGTACCATACTTAAACATAATAAAGGCAATTTACAACAAGCCAATAGCCAACATCAAACTAAATGGAGAGAAACTTAAAGTATTTCCTCTAAAACCATGGACAAGGCAAAGCTGCCCACTCTCTCCATATCTCTTCAACACAATACTTGAAGTTCTAGCTAGAGTAATAAGACAACTAAAGGAGATCAAGGGGATACGAATTGGAAAGGAAGAAGTCAAAGTATCCCTATTTGCAGATGATATGATAGTATACATAATTGACCCAAAAAATTTCCACCAGAGAACTCCTACAGCTGATAAACTCCTTCAGCAAGGTGGCTGGATACAAAATCAATTCAAAGAAATGAATAGCCCTTATTTACACAAAAGATAAATGGGCTGAAAAAGAAATAAGGGAATCAACACTCCTAACAATAGCCACAAATAATATAAAATACCTGGGGGTAACTTTAACCAAGCAAGTGAAAGACCTGTATGATAAGAACTTCAAGTCCCTGAAGAAAGAAATTGAAGAAGATATCAGAAGATGGAAAGATCTCCCTTGCTCATGGATAGGTAGGATCAACATAATAAAATTGCCATCTTACCAAAGGCAATATATAGATTCAATGTGATTCCTATCCAAATACCAACTCAATTCTTTACAGATATGGAAAAAACAATTCTCAACTTCATATGGAATAACAAAAGACCCAGAATAGCTAAATCAATCATGTACAATAACAGAACATCTGGAGGTATTACCATCCCGGATTTGAAGCTGTACTACAGGGCAATAGTAATAAAAAGAGTATGGTACTGGTATTGAAACAGACCAGTTGACCAATGGAATTAAACCAAAGACCCAGAAATAAACCCACACCTAGGACAGTTAATTTTGGTGAAGAAGCCAAAAACATACAATGGAAAAAGGAAAGCATCTTCAATAAATGGTGCTGGTCTAACTGGATGTCAACATGTAGAAGACTGCAAATAGATCCATATTTATCACCCTGTACAAAACTTAAGTCTAAGTGGATCAAGGACCTCAACATAAATCTGGACACACTAACATTAATAGAAGAGAAAGTGGGGAAAAGCCTTGAACTCATTGGCACTGGTAGCAACTTCCTGAATAGAACAACAATAGCTCAGGCACTAAAACAAACAATCAATAAAGGGACCTTATAAAATTGAAAAGCTTCTGTAAGGCAGAGGACGCTGTCCTTAGAACAAACCGGCAGCCTACAGACTGGGAAAGGATCTTCGCCAACCCAACATCTGACAGAGGGCTAATATGCAAAATAAGTAGAGAACTGAAGAAATTAAACACCAAAAAATCAAATAACCCCATCAATAAACGGGGCACAGAGCTAAACCGAGAATTCACAGAAGAGGAATCTCTAAAGGCCGAGAGGCATTTGAGGAAATGTTCAACATCTTTGGTCATCAGGGAAATGCAACTTAAAACAACTCTGAGATTCCATCTCACACCTGTCAGAATGGCTAAGATAAAAAACTCAAATGATAGCACATTCTGGTGAGGATGTGGAGAAAGGGGAACACTCCCCCATTGCTGGTGTGACTGCAAAATTGTGCAACCACTTTGGAAATCAATCTGTAGATATCTTAGAAAATTGGGAATAATTCTACCTCAAGACCCAGCCATACCCCTCTTGGGCATATATTCAAAGACTTGAAACAAAACCACAAGGACATTGCCTCAACAATGTTCATAGCAGCTTTATTTGTTATAGCCAGAAACTGGAAGCAACCCAGATGTCCTACAACTGAAGAATGGATAAAAAAATTGTGGTACATTTACACAATGGAATACTACACAGATATCAGAAATGAGGAAATCATGCAATTCGAAACCAAATGGATGGAGCTAGAAAAGCTCATCCTAAGTGAGCTAACGAAGTCCCAGAAAGATAAACATGGTATGTATTCCTTTATAAATGCATATTAACCATTCATCACAGGATAACTATCCTACAACCCACACACCCAAATAGATAGGAACCTAGCATATCTATCCTAGGAAAAATTTTACCCACAGGTGAGTCATGAAATCTGCTCCAGGTTAGTGGAACACCATACCCTAGATGGTGTGCCTTATCAAGCTCCAGTACAAGTGGAAGCTCTTGGCCCTCATATGGTACAAGATCTGAGGGAGTAAGATATGTGAGGGCCCACCTCATATGAAATGAAGGAGAGTAACAAGTAGAGGAACAATGAGGGAGGGAGGGAAGATGGGAGGGAGGGAAGGAGGGAGGGAGGGAGGGAGGGAGAGATGTAGGGATGTAGGGAGGGATGTAGGGAGAGAGGGAGGCACCAGGAGGGGTGGAGAGAGGAAACTATGTTCTAGAAGTAAATAATACTTTTTTTTTAAGAAAAGAGTTAATAAGCTTAAAAAATATAATAAAAATACAATATAAAATTTTCAAACTGTACTTTACCAAAGATATACTTGCCTTACTGGCATGAAAGGAAAATGGCCTTAATTTCAGATTAGAATGTTGGACTGTAGGTTGCCATATAGATTACACAAACTTGATAGCAGATTAAAAGTTTTTTTTTTGTTTTTGTTTTTGTTTTGTAGATATATAGGATATTTTCATGTCTTGGCATTAAAAAGCAGGTAATATGTTTAAAATAACTGTAAATAAATTAAAGATTACTGCTGTTCAACCTGGTTTTCTGAACCTCCAAGAGTTGAAAAAACTTGGAGCTAAGGTAAAATACATGAAATGCTTGGTTTTAGCCCATGCCTTTAACTCCAGCAGAGACAGGAGACTCACTATAGAGTTAGTTGTCTTATAAATTCTAGAGTTATAAAGAACAGTGTGGTGATGGTGCACACCCTCAAGCCCATCATTTGAGAAGAATACATTCTTAATCCTAACACACTAGAGACAGAAACAGGCAGATCTCAGAGCTCAAGGTCAGCCTGATACAAAACAAGCTTTAAATAGAGAAAACCTTCGATCCAGGGGTGGTGGAGCACATCTTTAATCCCATCAGTTGGGAACCACAATGTCTTTGATCCCAATAATTAGAGTGCAGAGACAGGCACATAGGATTTGGAAGGATTTAAGTTTAAATGCTACTTACAAAAGGCATGCTGAAATTCAAACAAATTGTCCTTTGAGATCTCAAAATATATACACTAAAGGTTTGTTTAGCTCCAAAATATCAAAATAATTACTTCTTTAACCCAAATAGAAAGATAATACTTTATATATGGTCAAAAAAAACATATTTGCTCCAGGAAAAATATTACCTGACCCTCCTCGCCCCCCCAAAAAAAATAGGTAGTGTCCCAGAGTTATTATTAGGGCAGGACTCTGTTCTTATCTTTCCAGGAGATTTAAAGCATCCATCCAAGGAATCCAGGGACAACTGGACAACAGAAACCTCAGAAGAGAGCAGATCAGACACCAAAGAAAACAAGTAGCCCAGACGATCCAGCCTTGCAGACTTCCTCAATAGCTGTTTCCACAAAAGTCTACAACCACAACAACTCAAAATCGCTAAGATTGTTCAGCTCCACAGACTGCTCCAGCCAGAACTCCAGTAAAGCCCTGAAGTTCAGCTTCTGTCTACGAACTTCTTAGGACATTTAAATAGCTGAGCACAAAAGGACTGAACATCAAATGATTCTGTTAACAATTTTTACCATTTTTCCATTCTTATTTGGGCCCCAAACATGTTTACTATGTCCCAAATCAGCAGGAAGTCATTTTTTTTGTGGTCTTTTTTTTTTTTATTTCTTCAAGTTACATCTCATTTGAAATCCCCTCCCTACCCCGCCTCCAGTCCCACCCTCCCACCCTCTTCCGCCTCAACCCACCCATCCCCTTCCTTTTTTTTTAAGTTTAAGATATATCTTTTCCCCCCAACAGCTCCCCCTTTCAATCCAACAAATGGCTCTTACTCTTATAATAATAAATACAATACAAAACAACAGAGGTAATTAGGCCAAAATTATGAGAGTTATATGGCTTGGCATACAATCCCAATGTCCAGTCTATATGTATTTGGCACCTGACTTCAACATTCTACTGTCGACCTATCTCCATGAGTTTAAAGTCCTATATCCAACTCAACTTTCATCACAATTTAAAAAGCATCTTCTTAGAACACCCTCTTGATTCCCAAACAACTCAAAATTTAACTATGAGACTCTAGCTGTCTATTCTTCAACCACCTCAGAGACCTGAGAGGGACAAATATATCTGATTATATAGGAAGTGCAGGGCTGCAGCTTCCCAAACTAAGAAATGACATACAAAGTCATTTTAAGAGAGCTACTTCCCATCCCCAGAAGGTGGGGAGGGCGTTCTCCCAACCCCCTCCCACTTCGGTCATTTGATGGATAATAGAAAATCTTATTTAGGGGAAGAGACTACAAGCTGTTAAATGCTCTTGTTAAATGGGTTTTGGATGTTAGAACCAGGGACTTATCTCTTTTTCTTGTCTGTATTCTTCTTTCTCTCCTATGTAGGAATGAACAGACTTCAGAAAAAATGGGACATAGACATAATATAGGAAAGATCAAGAAAAAAGGACAGATTATTGAATATGCTCTTATACCTTTGTATATTGATACAAAATTAATATTATATTTGGCTAAATTGGTATTGAGCTTTGTATATTAATGCAAAATTAAGATTGTATTGGGCTACATAGGTATTGATCTTTGAATAATTATACAAAATTAAGATTATATTTGATGTCAATGGTATTGTCTCTTGTATATTGCTACAAAATTAACACTTTTTAAAGGTATTGTACCTAGTAATGCTTAAAAATGAAATGTGATGTTTTGACCTTTTGCTACCAACTGTCATTAACTGTTTAGGATAATTAAGAAATGCAAACTAACAGTCATGCAAAATTGTCATTTTGTTAGGTACTATGACAATCTATCACAGTTATTTTCTAAGCTAATCAGAAATCAAGTTGCTAAGAGACAAGCATCATTTGCTTATGTAAATATACGAGATAGATAAGGTGCCTTCAAAAACCTCAAGAGATCTGCAGAATATGGCATTCAAAGATGTTTTCTTAACTTAAGATTTTTTGATTTCAAGACATGACAGCTCCTGACAGCACCCCCTATTCTACTCCAAGTAGAAGATGAGCATCGAAGAATCTCCAGTGGGAGATGGTTGAAATGGTGGCAAGCCTATCTCTTGGCAAGAAAAACACCTTGCTTCTACTGCAGACAGACTGCTGTTCAAAAAGGACAAAACTTGGAAGCAGGTAAGTCGACAACCTAGCTCTGCCAAGACAGGGTAGGCAAGTCCTTCATAATTCCTGCTCTATAATCAATGTCTGTCAGAGAAATGGGGCCAAACAGCTGAAGATTGATGCTGTAATGTATGGAGAGAAAATGGGAACTGTCCAGGCAGCCACTGGTATGTCATTTCTTAGTTTGGGAAGCTGCAGGCCCTGCACTTCCTATATAATCAGATATATTTATCCCTCTCAGGTCTCTGAGGTGGTTGAAGAATAGATAGCTAGAGTCTCATAGTTAAATTTGAGTTGTTTAGGAATCAAGAGAGTGTTCTGGATCTAAAAAGATGTTTTTAAAATTCTGATACAAGTTAGTATGAAATCTGAGTTAGATAGAGAACTTTAAACTCATGGAGATGGTTAGATAGTAGAATGTTAAAGTCAGTTGCCAAATACATATGGACTGGACTTTGGGAATTTATGCTAAGCCTTATAACTCTCATAATTGTAGCTATTTATTTCTGTTGTTTCATATTGTATTTATTGTTATAAGAGAAAGAAAAATTTGTTGGACTGAAAGGGGGAGCTGTTGGGGGGAAAGAGATATAACATAAACAAAAAAAAGGAAGAGGATGGGGTGCTGATGGGAGGAGGGTGGAGGGTGGGACTGGATTGGGAAGTAGGGAGGGGATTGTGATTGAGATGTAACTTGAAGAAATAAAAAATAAATTATTTTAAAAAAAACATTGTGCATTGTAGACTTTGACCATTAAGACTTAAAGCTTGGAATAGCTCTGCCTCGGGACCCAGACATACCACTTCTGGGTATACATCCAAATGACTCCTCACCGAATCACAAGGAAGTTTCCTCATCTATGTTCATAGCAGCCTTATTTGTAATAGCTAGAAACTGGAAACAACCCAGATCTCCCACTACCGAAGAATAGATTAAAAAATTGTGGTACATCTACACAATGGAATACTACTAAGCTCTCAGAAACAATGAAATTATGCAATTTGCAGCCAAATAGATGGAACTAGGGAAGCTCATCCTGAGTGAGCTAACCCAGACTCAGAAGGATGCACATGGCATCTATTCACTTATAGTCAGATTTTAGCTATATAGTACAGGACATCTATAAAACAACCAGTGCGCCACAGGGAACATAGACATAGACATTTTGGTTTTTTGTTTGTTTGTTTGTTTGTTTTCTCTCCCTATCAATGAGACATTTTTTTCCCTAGTGGTACTGCCTTGTAGGCCCCCACTGTATGAGGAGGCTCTTGGCCCTCATATGAGAGCTGAACTAGGGTGGGGGACTGTTATGTAGGGACTCTCCACTCCAGAGGAGTGGGATGGAAGGGTTAGGGGGTAGAGGGTGTGAGGGCGGGACTGGGAAGGTTGGAAAGAAGACACTATGATGGAGATGTAACCTGAAGCAATAAATAAATAAATTAAAAAAACCCTGGAGGGTTTTAAGGGTTTTCTTTTCTTTCTTTCTTTCTTTTTTTTTTGAGAATGATTTTTTTATTGCATGTATATCTTTTTTTTAACTGTATGTGTATTTGTGTACCACAAGTGTACAGTGTCTGTAGAGGCCAAAAGAGGGCATCAGCTCCTCTGGAACTAGAGTTATAGATTGCTGTGGAGATACCATATGGGTGTTGGGAATTGAACCTGAGTGCTCTAGAAGGGCAGCTAGCACGTTAACCATTGAGCCATCTGTCCAGACTCCCCAGGTTTTACAATAGTGTTAATATAGGGTTGATTATACCCTATATAATATAACCCACTTCTATATAAAGCAATAAATGCTTATGTTAATCCAAAAGAAAAAAACAGATTTAAATATGTTCTTAAATTCACTTTCTGCTCTGAATCCTCAGGTAAATTACTGTGTCTGTCTAATTACACCGGAATCTCAAAATGCAATTCTACCTACTGTTCTATGTACTTTTATTTGTCTATAGGTAAAGAGTAGATTAAAATATCTGGAATTCTAATTTGTTTATTTTCTAATGTATTTAAAATAACATCTGACACTTGGCAGCATACAGTAACTGTTGAATGAGATGACTAATGTCCATGTGCTAATTGCCTGGCAATTATCCCTCATTAGACTCTTTCCACAAGTCGTTTAGGTCTAGGTACCATAATCTCCACTTGAACATGAAAGATACTGTGAGTTATAGAAGTTAACATATTTCTTAGTGTCACATGTCCAATTAGTGGAATAATTATTATCCAATTTCAGACAGATATGCCAGTCTCAAAACTCTCTGCTATTTCTACGTCTACTTTGCTGTCTATTACAGGAAAAACAACTCATATAATTAACTATGCAACTATTCTTATTTTTAATAAATCTTTCAACTGCCATGTAAGATTAAAAAGTATAATTGAATTTAATTATCAGATGAGTGATTTCATGAGACCTCTTAACACTGGAGCAGAGCTCATCAAAACATAATTTATGGATGACTTTCATCAGAACACAGAAGGGCACACACTTTGCAACTCAAACTTCTTTATTAGGGATTTCTGGGGATAGCTCCCAAGATGATTTTAATAGATATCAGCCATCCATTGCCCAAAAATCAAGAATAAATATAACACATGTAAACAATAGTTGTCTAGTTGTTCAGTATGATGATGATGAATAGTTGATAACATTCTATATGCACATACTCTTATTAATCTTGTGATTGGAAATAAGATCAAGAGAGTTACTCCCAAAGACTGACTCATCAGCATGTCAATTAGGAAGATGAAAGATGTAACAAACAAATTTTATTACTCTTACTGCACAGATGGTATGGCAAACAATGACAAAATTTATTGGTACTCCATGTCTTCCAACTTCCAGGAAAACAGGAAACTTTTCCCAACTGTGAAGTCATATGTTGCTTTATGATGTGGTATGAGCTACCAATACAAGTGAAAGAGATGTTGGATATTTTCTTCATGAAACTGTGTTGGACATTTTTTCATGAAACTGCATAACTGCCTTGAGTCAGCTTCCTGTGACTCTCATCCCTGACTCACTGATCCAGTATCATGTTGGATAGGGATTCATGAAATGAGGCATAATTTGAATAATGATGAGGTTGAGACTAAATATCAAAGATGAGACAAGTCCCTGATTTATTTTTTATTTTTACTTCCATGATATGGATTTTTATAAAACAAGTGCTATTATAATCATAACTGATACAGAATACATTTACATTAGATTTATTTGAACAATTCTCTAAAATATAAACAAATAACTGAAAATATCACTCTCAATAATTACTACACTAAATATACAGTTGCTCAGTTAATTTTTTCTGAAGTATATTATCCCTTACCCTATAATAAAGACCTTCTGTTTTTGTTTTATGTAGAACAGTTTCCAAAGAGAAAAAGTGGAAGCTGAAGGCCCTGTACTTCCTATAAAATCAGATATATTTATAGCTCTCAGGTGTCTGAGGAGGTTGAAGAACAGATAGCTAGAGTCTCATAATTAAATTTTGAGTTGTTTAGGAGTCAAGAGAGTGTTATAGATCTAAGAAGATGCTTTTAAAATTGTGTTGCAAGTTAGTATGAATGTTGAGTTAGGTATAGATAGAACTTTAAACTCATGGAGATGGTTAGATAATAGAATGTTAAAGTCAGGTGTCAAATATGCTAAGCCATATAACCCTCATAACTGTGGCCTAATTACCTCTGTTGTTTTGTATTGTATCTATTATAAGAGAAAGAAACATTTGTTGGACTGAAAGGGGAAACTGTAGGGGGAGATAAGATATACCTTAAACTTTAAAAAAAAAAAGGGAAGAGGATGGGGGTTGAGGGTGGGAGGGTGGGACTGGAGGGGGGAATAGGGAGGGGAGTGCGATTGAGATGTAACTTGAAGAAATAAAAAATAAAGGAAAAAAAATAAAACAATTAAATGAATTAACCATCAATCTAGAACTGCCATCAAATGATTAGATTTGCTTTAGAATGTATGCCACCATATGAAATGTCTTGGGGTTTTTCAAAGCTTGAAATTAATCTCCTTTGATCTGCTTTTGACTCCAGCCAACTTAATTACAATCAGATCTCCCAGGACGAAACCTACTAATATTATTACAAATAGACCAGAGGTTTTATTAAAAGATCTCATAGCTGTTTATTGATATGCATATGATCTTTATTAACAACCCTTATAGTAATGAGGAAATGCAAAATATAATATGCAAATGTTGAGAATGTATTGAATTGATACATTGATTGATACAATACAATTGATTCTTCTTATGTTTATGTACCCATGTCTCATGTTACATTTAAAATTTTATTCACATACGTTGTGTAAGGGATAAGCTTTGATAA
The DNA here is from genome assembly GCA_907164525.1 of Lophiomys imhausi. Lineage (NCBI taxonomy): Eukaryota > Metazoa > Chordata > Mammalia > Rodentia > Muridae > Lophiomys > Lophiomys imhausi. Next base: position 19,645,930 of record CAJQZJ010001638.1, on the reverse strand, counting down.
CTTACATTTAAACTTTGTAGTGCCTAGAAATGAATAGAGGAGCTGTCCTTACATCTTTGGCTGTATTACTTTACTCTGGAAGGAAATCATAAGGAATCATCTAAGTGTTGACTGTGAAATTCAACATAAAAGTCTATCTTTGAATATGTGTTATAAGACTTGATTTAAAGTTTTGTGAACATGTGCAAGTAAGTGATCTCACTTTTTTTTTTTTCATTATTTCCTTCACGGGAAACAATTGATGGAAATATATTCTGAAAATAAAAATAACAAGAAAGAATAAATTGTGAAAAAAATATGGACAAGAATATATATTCAACAAAGACTTACCTTTCCATACTTCCTGTTTGTTTCAGTTAATGAATCAATTTTAAAGTCATTTTATAATTATTTAGTAGGTGCCAGGTCATGTTGAGACACAGTCATTAAAAGAAATATGTAAAACAAGATAGAACTCCAGCTTTTAAAAATAACCTCACTTCTGTGTGCAAGATGGATATTAATTAATTATACAATGTATTTTTTCTTTTTATTTGTCTCTTTATTTTATGAATTTCACATCATCCACATTGTTCTTCTTCATCTCCCACCTCCCTTCAGACCCAAATTCCACCATTGTGACTTCTACCACCTTTAAAAAAAAAAACATATTCTGGAAGCTGTAGTGTGTCTCAATATGTCCCACAATATTCCCTTTTGTCCATACTATTTTGCTTGCAAATCTTCATTATAGTGATTCCTTGGTCTGGCATGAAGTGCTTAGCTTCTGCTACTTTGTCAGTACTCAAGCCTCACTAGGACTCCTTTCATATATCCTCTTGTCCTGTGTCACAGAGATCCTGTAGTTTTGGGTCTGTGGAACTGGCCTCTTCATGTACTCCAGGAGTTTATCCATAGGATATATGTTGAGGTTGACCAACACAAACCCCTGGTTCTGGGCCAGTAGTGCCCACAACCAGGACCAGTACTACGGTTCTACCATGGTAAAGTTGCCTGCTCTCCCAAGTACTGAAACCTGTCAGGGGCTGGACCTGTTCTAATGACACCATCAGGGCCAACTTTCATGCCTTCTACCTCTGACAAAGTCCTCTGAGACTAGAGGGGATTTCTCTCTCACCAGTACCACCACAAAGCAGACAAAAGGCAGGGATAGTTCTCCCAGTCTCACATCCATAATCCCCACATCCAGGGCCAGCTGAACTATGCTTCCCAGGAAATTTTCAGGGCCTACTCTCCCAATTGCTGCAGCATGTGAGGGGCAGGGACAGCTCTCCTGCTCTTGTGACCCCATCAGGGCCAGATTCCTGTGTGCTACTGCTGATGAGGGCAAAAGTTAGGGGAGGAGAATCTCTCAGTAGACAGTACCATTACAAAGCAGACAAGGACAGGACTGGCTCTCTCTCTCTCACACACACACACACACACACACACACACACACACACACACACACCCTCAGACTTGGCTCACCCACATCCAGGACTAGGCAGGATTCTTCTAGGTTCTGGCTTGTTTCCTGTAATGGGAACCCATCTCATGCTTGCATGGTGCTGGGCTCGTGGTCATCACAGGCTAGTTCCTAGTCCAGGCTCCATGGTGTGGATCTGGCACTGGTCCCCTGCTTGCTTTTTTTCTGGGAAAGATAAGCTATTTATTCATTCAGATGTTTATAGATCAGAACCCTGAATGTAGACATAGCCTCTCTCCTCTCTGCCACCTACTGATGCACATGTGACACATCAACCACAACTTCAATACCTCTAGGGCCAAGACACATTGTAATTTAAATATGTGTTTGTTAAGTAATCCTCAGAAGGAAGACATACATCATTCTGAAAGAATATCATACAAACTGACTAAACTGAGAATATTATAAAAGTCATTAAGTCTGTTTCATGTAAACTGATTAGAAACCAAACAAAATCTGACACATATTTATATATGAACACTAGGAAACAAATATAAGTACAAAACATTACTTTGATAATGATATTTCTTTAGGACAGTTGTAAAGGACTGGAGTGTAACAGACACAGCTGCTCATATGAGTTTGTAGAGAATATGGCTGGGAAGCAAAGTGTTTAACTACATATTACAATATTTTCATTCCTTCCTTGATTTTTTTACAACCCAATCCAAATCCTATACTTATTTTCTTACAAAACATCTTATTTAGTACTTTTTATTGAATCCTAATTTGTATTGCTTATTATTATGCATACATAATATAAAAACAGAAAGGACAGACAAAATGGGGAACCTATCAACATCTAAGAAAACTCACTTCAATGTTTTAAAACATGCAGTCCCTGGTTGTGTTAAAACCATAGGGACTTTCTGTCTGCTTCAACTACTAATAATGACACAGAGAGTTATATGTATTTATAACAGCTGTAAGATTTAGCTTACTGTTGTTCCAAACTAGCACTAACACCTATGTTTAATCTATATTCTGCCTTCTGGTTCGTTACCTCTCCTTGATTTCACACATCTGACTTCCTCCCTGTCTTAAGCAAAACTTTTTCATGCTTCTCTTTTATCTAGAGTTCCTTTCTCTCTAGAAGTTCTGCCTATTCTCTCCTAACTTTGGTATAGGCCATTAAGATCTTTATTCAACCAGTCATAAGGTGATGGAGAACAATGTTCACAAAACATTGGACAAGTAGTGCTTAACAGTACCAAAGTCTGGTCTGTCCTCAGCTTTCTGCTGTTACAAAAAAAAAAAAAATCAGCGTTTGAATATACAAGGACAGCCTTTACACAGTGTGCAAAAACATTACTCCAACATTGTGTTGGTTAGTTTTACTGTCAGCTTCATACAAACTGAAGTCATTTGAGAGGAGGGAACTACAACTGAAAATTTGCTTGCATAAGACTGGACTGTAGGCAAACTTGGATGGCATTTTCTTAACTAGTTATTGATGTGTGAAACCCAGCCCATTGTGGATGGTACCACGATGGGCTTATGGTCCTACATGCTATAAAAAAAAAAAAAAAAAAAAAAAAGTAGGATGAGCAAGCCATCAGGAGCAAGCCAATACTAAGCACTCTTCCAAGACCTCTGCAATAGGCCTGGCCTCCATATCCCTGTTGTGTTTGAGTCTCTGCCTTGGCTTCCCTCAATGGAGACTGATTCAAATAAATAACCCAAATAAACTGTTCTTCCCCAATTGCTTATTGCAGCTACTGTCTGATAATCCCTTTCCATGGTATTAGGTGGAAAGTCTTCCACTGTAATGAAGAATGTGCCACTCCCAATATTACTCAGGCCATAGATATAAATTGGTAAAATCACCCAAAGATGCCAAACTCTCATCATGAACATAATTATTTTTTTCTCTGTATTGGGAAATTGCATTCCACTCCTATCATATTATTTATGATTTGATCATTGAATTTTGAATAAGCACTTTGTAAACTAGAGAGTTTTTCTAACTTCTTTCAGACTTCAGCAAAGTAGGTTTTCTTTTAATTGAAAAAATTAAGTCTGAGCCTTCTTTGAATATCTTTGAATATAATTTTCAGAACAAGAATGCATATTGAAACATTGAAATCATTTCACCCCCTTCCTGGGCTGCTTCCTAGGATATATATATATATAGATAGATATAGATAGATAGATAGATAGATAGATAGATAGATAGATAGATAGATCTATTTATATCCTAGGTGACATATATGTGTGTGTAATTACATTATTATATAATATATGTATATATAGTTAAAGTTTTTATATATGTACTGACAATGTTTTCACCAATAGCCATAAACTATCTAATTAAAGCCCCAATATCAAGCATGAGAAGCCTCATTTGGTCAGAGTTGAGTTATGTAAGAGACTCTGAAAACATTGTAAGCTATCCTTGTTGCTCCTGCTTGCCTTCAAAAGGTCTAAAGTAATGAATTCGAGGAAGAGCAGTGTACTATATGGAGAGATATTGGAGGGTGGAAAGGAAAAGTAAAAATGATTTAAAAATTACAAAAAATCATTATAAAATATATACTGCATATGTATATAAAATATAAATAATCAGAGTTTCTACTTTATCAAAATTTCATTTTACATAATGTCCCTTGTTTTCTAGATCTCATGTATGATTTATGATGCTTTATTATTCTTGCTTTCCTAGCCTATGGTAACTTCTCAAACTTTTCTTCTTTTTGATAATCTTACTGTTTTTCAGAAGTATTGGACAAGTTCAATGTTCAAAAAAAATGCCTTACTAGCATGCTTTTGGTTTTTTTTTTTTTGGTTTTTGTTTGTTTGTTTTTGTTTGTTTTTTTTTGCATACATAGACTAGAGGAAAGAACATAGAAATAAAATTCAATTTCATCACATTTTATCAAGGGTAGATTTGAAGCTTTAGATATTGATATTGACCGCATTGCTGAAGGCATGGTTGGCAGTATGACCCACAGTACAGCGATTTGTGTCTGCCTCTCTCTACACTCTGCTCTGTGGAAGGAAGTTACTATGCACAGCCAGCACTGCAGTGCAGGTGACATGCTCTCTCCTTTCAGAATGGCATATCTACAATATCTATTTGGAATTATTCAGCATGGGAAGTTGGTCCCATACATATTTACTATTTTTCATAAATTATATTAAGATGTATTCATAGATACTTATTTTACTTTAAGTAACAAATCAATACCATTTATAGTTATGCTTTCATATCCATGACTCAAACATCTATGAATATGAATTCAGTGAACTGTACCAACAAACATCAAAAAAAATGTTGGTATTAAACTTTTGTCAGAGAAACCAAGCTCTCTGCACAAACTGTCATAAATAACACTAGTGGTCTATTCCTTTATACTATCTCAATGGAAAGACTGAAGAAATATTTGTGGTTGCAAGCTAGCTATATATAGGTATGAGCAAATAGCTCTTTAATCTACACATATTTCTACATTTTAAACAACTCTCTTTGTGATTTGTGAACTCCAAGGGCTTGCCAATGTTCTCAACCATAATCTATCATATTACCATATTGATCATTTCCTTCTTCTCTTACATTATTTATCTGTAAATTTCTACTATAAGCATAAATAAACATCTGGGTAAGGTAGCATCCATTCACATACATATGCAGTCCATGTAAATACCAAATCTACTTCATATACATGTGTTAAGCCATAATTAAACTCAATATCCTATAAAAAGGAAAGGACATGAAAGTAGGAGGAGAACTTGAGAAGAAGGGATTCATTCAGGATCAGGAGATGATAAGAGGCTAATGGGCCCTAATGGCTAGGAGACACTTAAAGAAATGCTCAGCATCCTTAATCATCAGAGAAATGCAACTCAAGAGGATTCTGAGATTCCATTTCACACCTGTCAGAATGGCTCAGATCAAAAACTCAAATGACAACACATGCTGGCCAAGTTGTGGAGAAAGAGGAATCCTCCTCCATTGCTGGTGGGAGTGCAAGCTTGCACAAACACTATGGAAATCAGTCTGGTGATACCTTAGAAAACTTGGAATAGCTCTACCTCAAGATCCAGCCATACCACTTCTAGGTATACATCCAAATGATTCATCACCAAATCACAAGGAAGTTACCTCATCTATGTTCATAGCAGTCTTATTTGTAATAGCTAGAAACTGGAAACAACCGGATGTCCCTCAACTGAGGAATGGATAAAAAAACTGTGGTACAGCTACACAATGGAATACTACTCACCCATTAGAAACAATGAAATCATTCAATTTGAGTCAAATGGAAGGAACTAGAGAAGCTCATCCTGAGTGAGCTAACCCAGACTCAGAAGGATGCACATGACATCTATTCATTTATAATCAGATTTTAGCCATATAGTACAGGATAACTATACTACAACCAACGGACCAAAGGGAACATGAACTTATACTTTTTTTCCTGTCAATGAGACACTTTGCCCTAGTGGTGCTGCCTTGTAGGCCCCCAATGTATGAGGAGGCTCTTGGCCCTCATATGACTGCTGAACTGGGGTGGAGGACTGTGAGGTAGGGACACTCTACCCCAGAGGACAGAGGAGTGGGTTGGAAGGGATAGGGGGTAGAGGGTGGGAGGGTGAGACAGGGAGGGGTGGAAAGAGGATAATGTGATTGAGATATAACCTGAAGCAATAAATAAATATTTTTTTAAAAGAGGATAATGGAGTTGTCTATGATAAAATATGTTATGTGTGTGTGTGTGTGTGTGTGTGTGTGTGTGTGTGTGTGTCTAAATGCCAACCATTAAATTTAAACATACCAAATATTAAGGATTCGCCACTGTGGTATAACATAAAATACTTCCATTAGTAAGATTTTTTTGATCATTGATAGTGTTGAAGCCAGACAAAAGAACATATTTTTTAATGTTAACAGAGCCCATGTAAAATATTATGACTTAATTTTAAACTTTATTAAATGATAATTGTTCAACTTGTTATTGACATTATAAAATTAAATTAAGACAAACTTTAAATATGATCTAATTAAAATGCTTGACTCTTTTAAAATAAAATCAGAAAACATTAAAAATTGTGTTTCAATAAAATGTGTAAAAATAAAATGATGTATTTATTTTGAATAAATATATCATAATATCAAAAAAAGTTTGTATAGATCGTCTTATCCTGCAAATCTCTTTCACATATTGTTTGGAATGACTGTAAAATCTCTTTGTAGATTCAGGATGTTAAAAGTAAAATATTCTTTACATATTACTTTTAAGGAAAATTTCGAGCTAACTGTAAGTTCATGGGGTGTTTAAACAGCAATTTGTTTCCAACCAAATGAAGAAGCAAAACAAAATAAAACAGACAAACAAACAAACAAACAAAAAACCTCACTGTATTGGATCAATATAGTAAAAAATGCAATGACTTGATTGTGAAAAGCTTAAAAAAGAAACAGCACTAAAACGGTCTTTCAAAACATTAACACATTGCTATGTAAGTGTTATTCATTCTGAAATGGAAGATGCTGCATTCTGTAAGTCTTGAGATGCTAGACTGGACAAAGAGCAAATCAAATATCATTGAAGTAAACTAATAGACTCCTCTATAAGAACAAATTATCCTTCCTTTAGTGTCATGCCAATTTTCAATTTTAAGTCATAAATTTTACTTTGAATACTAGCTCAAGGATCTGCATGTCTCATGTGGACATGCATTACACATTGCATTATAAAATAAGTCTATATTAGGGATCACGATTGACAGATACCCGAGGTGTACATATGTACTAAGTGATTACATAAATTTGTAATTATTAAATCATAGTGATGCTAAAGTTTCAGTCTTATTGGAGCCTGAAGAAGGAGCAATTCGAATAGAAAAAATAGAAATGATGATTTCTCTGTTCTTTTATGTTCTTATTTTGTTTACTTTGTTTCTTGCTTAAGAGCAGACATTTAAAAAATTTAGGAACACATGAATACACAAGGATGTAATTCTACATGTTTTACAGACTTTAAGGTTATTTTTTTTAATAATTTATTTTTTATTTCTTCAAGTTACATCTCAATCACAATCCCCTCCCTACTCCCCCCTCCAGTCCCACCCTTCCACCCTCCTCCCCCTCAACCCCCCATCCCCTTCCCTTCTTTTTTTTTTTTTTTTTTTTTTAGTTTAAGGTATTTCTTTTTTCCCCCAACAGCTCTCTCTTTCAGTCAAAAAAAAAAAAAACGGTTCTTTTTCTTATAACTATAAATACAATACAAAACAACAGAAATAAATAGGCCACAATTATAAGAGTTATATGGCTTAGCATACATTCCCAATATCCAGTCCATATGTATTTGGCACCTGACTTTAACATTCTACTATCTAACCATCTCCATGAGTTTAAAGTTCTATATCTAACTCAGCTTTCATACTAACTTGCCTCATAATTTTTAAAATATCTTCTTAGATCCAGAACACCCTCTTGATTACTAAACAACTCAAAATTTAACTATGAGACTCTAGCTATCTATTCTTCAACTACCTCAGAGACCTGAGAGGGATAAATATATCTGATTATATAGGAAGTGCAGGGCCTGCAGCTTCCAAAACTAAAAAATGACATACCAGTGGCTGCCTGGACAGTTCCCATTTTCTCTCCATACATTACAGCATCAATCTTCAGCCATTTGGCCCCATTTCTCTGACAGACATTGGTTGTGGAGCAGGAATTATGAAGGACTTACCTACCCTGTCTTGGCAGAACTAGGCTGTCGACTTATCTGCTTCCAAGTTTTGTCCTTTTT
>CAJQZJ010001638.1:19612993-19632706 GCA_907164525.1 Lophiomys imhausi | reverse complement strand
AGATGACCATTATAAGACAAAATAATTAATGACTATCACTGAACAAGATGGAGGCACCTATGCATAGATCTGATGAGAATTAGCTACAATAGACAAGAACAGAAGAAAACCAATGAACCATTGAATATTAAGAAACATAATATCAGAGAAGGCATGTCATTTCTTGTAACCATTTTCCTCTAGGTTCTTTGTCTTCCTATTTCATTAGCTTCTGTTCTTATACTCATGAAAGCTGATTATCCTTTTCCTCAGGAATCTGCAAGTGCTGTATCTGGGCCTAGAAGAACATTTCCCTCAAATAGCATTGCCACTAACTTAATATCCTTTTCTTGGAAGTTTCTTGTTGGTCAACTATAAAGGTATGCATATCTTTTTTCCCATTACTTTACCCTGATTTGTTCTCTGTGGCAAACCTTCTCTCTTCCCATTGGAATAAAACCTGCAGGAGAACATAACCCATGGGTAGTTCATGGCTGGTGTCACCTACCTTTATGAGAGTGGGTAGCTGCTGTGTGTTTAGACTCAAACATTCCTAAAATAATATCAGAGCAGAAAAATTTAAGAGCACATAGTCTTTATGATTCAACATTGAATCCAGCCTGGGCAAAGAGGAAGCAGATAAAGTTTATATCTGAATTAAATAACTGTGTGTCATAACTATACCAACCTTTATGTTGAGGAGAAATATCTCCCCTCAGAACTTCAGAGCATCAGAATGGCCAAAATGCCCTTGGAGTCCCAGAGCATCAGAACCGGTGAGCAGAAGAGACTTGTAATCTTGCAAACAATTTGGCCCTAGGACTACAGAGGCAATTCTTGGCTGATTAAAATCTGCTCTGAATCAATGGACGAAGCAAACTAAATTTATAGACTGGCCTTAAGAATATCTGACGAATAATACTCACAGACTTTAAGATTGAAAGACTTGGTGGAAAGCAGCCACTTATAGGGATCCACACCTAAATTTAACCTGAGAGAATTAATATCCTTTTAGGAAACTTAAGTTAGTGTTAGGTGTTTGTTTTTTATAGATGTTAGATTATTTTAGGTATAGGTTTTAGAATTAGGGTTTGGGTTTTAGGATTTAGAAACTTTATAGGTGTTTGTTAAGTATTAATAAATATATAAGTATAAATGAAAATTTACTGTTACAAGAAACAATCTTGAAAAATTGTGTAAATGGTGATCTTTCCTAATGGAACAGGGAATGTTTTCTCTCATTTTGGAAGAAGGTGATTTTAGAACAAATTGAAATTTCAAAAAAATATGGAAAACAAGAACAGATTTTCAAGTAATGTAATATATTTTTGGGACACATATTCATAAAAGAAAGGTGGTTAGACACAAGGTGTTTGGAGATTTGAATGAGCCTAGAATTGGGAAGATTTCAAATGTAGGGGAAGAAAAATGTTGTGTAGGAATACTTAGAATTCTAATTAAGAAAAAAATGGTAATATTGTGTGAAATTTTAATTGGCAATCTAAAATGGCTTGAATATGCAAAGAAATACATTATACACAGGACAAAACAGTTAAATGTGTTTATTGTGCTGGCTCATGTACATTTCATGTTCATTCCTTTCCCTGCTCCTCTGCCTGGCAATATTCTGGTACACTGATGCTCTAGGAAGACAACACACCACTTTCAATTTCAAAGTCTCTGCTCGCATTTCACCCTTCTCTGTTTGTTTGGGATTTATCTTCAGGGACGTATTCTTCTGAACATACAGAAAAATAACCCACTTGTCATGACCAAAGAGAATATCCTATCATATCCTATCAAACAACAAACCTTGAGCAGTAGAATAAAATGATAAAGAAAATAGGCTAACGAACAGATGTGTGTACAACAGGGAAAGGAACTGAGATCATATAAGAATTGTATTGAACTTGATATATCATATGAGATGTGGTTTCATCTAGGTTATGACTTAGTGCTAGAAGCAAACATTATTTATTATATTTTACGTAGTATCTTTATCTACATCATGGACCCTCTACTATCTAATTTGCATTAATCCTACATAGAAAATTCTAAAATAATAATAATAATATGTCATGTCACTGCTTTCCTTAAATCCCCAACTAAACACACCTGACACATTACCCTTAATTCATATACTTGAACATATCGGTTAGATTTCGTACAGAATCTGACCACACTGTTTTTAGTTTTTCCAGCATCTTTTTTCACTGAAAACAGCTAAAATCAGTTAATTACTCTAGTCTCTGTCTATATCTTGACTACATTAAAGTGAAAAAATACCAACTAACATCTGAGAGCTAATATCCAAAATATGTGATTAACTCAAAAAGCAAAAAAAATCAAGAAAATAAATAATCCAAATAAAAATGAGGTACAGATATAAATAGAATTCTCAATAGAATAAACTCAAATGGCTGAAAGATGAGCATAAGGAAATATTCAATATCATTAGCCATCATCTTACACCTGTCAGAATGGCTAAAATAAATTTAAAAATTGACTGTTCACTCGTAAGGATATGGGCCTAGTGGAACACACGTTCTTTGCTGGTGGGAAGCAAACCTGTACAACCACTATGGAATTTGGCTTACTGGTCCTTCAGGAAGATAGAAATCAATCTCCCTAAAGATGCACCTGTACTAATCTTGGGCATATACCCAATGGTTGTTTCTTCCTTCTAAAGAAACACTTTATCAACCATGTTCATTGCTGTTCTATTCATAACACCAGGAATTACAAATAACCAAGTTGCCCCTTAACTGAAGAAAATGAATAAAGAAAATGTGATGTATTTGCTCATTTGCATATTTGTCTGCCACTAAAAAATTACATCATTAAATGTGAAGACAAATGGATAGAACTAGGAAAAAAAATCCTGAATGCGATATCCCAGAGCCAGAAAGTCAGATATAGTAGTTATTTGATTATATGTTGACATTAGCTGTTAAGCCAATGATAAAGAATCTACAGTCCATAGAAACACAAGGAGTAAGTATGATACTAGCATGTACATATAACTCTCATTAGGAAAATGAAATTTAGTAGATAATTTTGATTGAATTAAGGGATAGAATGAGATGATAAAGTTGGGTGGCTGGAGGAGGTGGATTGAGTGGGTTAATTCTGAAAGAGACAGCTAAAATTAAGGAACATTTGAGAGATAGTATGAAAACCTGATAAAATAGAAATTTCCTAAAATATATGGATATATGAAATTGATATAAATAAAATCACCAAGTAATAAGAGAGACAGATTCCCAAATGGAAATATCTTGTGACCAAATGGATTCCTGTATCACGATTAGTTTGCATCTAATTGAGTGTATGGCCAAAGGCGTTCGATGATAAACCCCAAGTAACCCAAACCGTTGCAAAAACTGTGTACTGCCCTCAAACTGATAGCAAGGCCCCATTATTGAGAACAACATCTACACAACTCATTGATCACAGAGATATCAAGCTGTGCCTGCATAGAGCCTTCACTCATATGTTTTATCATCTTCGATGAACACTTACAAAAGGGAAGAATAAATGCCAAGCCAGTCACAAATATTTTGATCTACAATGGTGTCATGCCTGAAAGATATGCTGGGGCAATGATGGCAGAAATATTGTGGAAGTCGCCATCCAATATTGGATTTCACTTAATGTTCACTCCATAAGATAGAAATCATTCCCATCACAACAAAGACCTGACTCTGTTTCCTGCTAGACGGATATTTTACCCTAGTCGGTCTGCCATACTGGGTCTCAGAGTAAGAGGAAGATCTTAGCACTCTTGTGTCTGTTGAACTGAGGGGGTTTGATATGTGGGAGGTCCCCTCACCTGGTATAGGGAATGGGTGAAAATGGTGGGAGAGTGCGACTGGGAGAGGAGGAGGGAGGGGGCTGTGATCGAGATGCAATTTGAATTAAAAAATAAATGTTAAAAAAAAAAAGACGAGATAGCTCAGGGACCTGGGATAAAGCCAAATACTATTGATCTGAAAATAGTAACATTTATAACAGCAACAACAATAATAATAATAAACATCATGATAAAATGACTCTTAATAGTCTGTATACTCATAGTTCAGTGCCTTGTTTAACCATCAACAGAAAGATTCATCCTGCAGCAGATAGGAACACCTATAGAAACTCACAGAGACCTTACACAGAGAATGAACGATCTTGAAACACTCAGCCATAAGTGAAATGTCTTCATAAAATCCCTCCTCTTAGGGCTCAGGAAATCCAAAGGAAGAGGATGCAGAAAGTATACAAGATCAGAGGGGATGGAAGACACCAAGAAAACAAGCCCCTCTAATTCAATAAGATCAAAACTCATATTAACTCACAGAGACTGAACCAGCATGGACAGGCCCTTAGCACATATGCACTAGGTCTTCTGTGTGTATATTATTTCTGGTAGTTTTGTATTTTCATGAGTGTTTTCAGTTTCAAAAGAGTAGGACTTTGAATCTTGTGCTTTTCTCTTGGGCTCTTTTCCTTCTGTTTGTTTGTCTTGCCCCATATTGCTATGATAGCTTTTGTTTAACGTGATACTTTATTTTACTATATTATATTATTATATATTAGAAACCTGTCCCTTTTTAATGAGAGACAGAAAGGGAGTAGATTCATATGGGAAGAGAGGTGGGGAGAAGCTAGGAGGAATAAAGGAATGGGGAGCAGTCATCTGGATATATTACAAAAAAAAAAAAAAAAGAATCTATTTTTCCACTCAGAAGCAGAGGCAGAGGCAGAGGCAGGTGAATCTCTGCATTTTCAAGGCCAGCCTGCTCTACAAAGTGAGTCCAGGACAGCGAGGGCTTGTCAAGACACCTGTCTCAAGGAACCCCGCCTCGGAAAACCTAAAAAAAAATTATTTTCAATAAAATAAAATAAAATGAACAAAATTAATGACAAAATTAATTAAAGTAAATAAGATATACCTTAAACTTTAAAAAAAGGGAAGAGGATGGGGGGTTGAGGGTGGGAGGGTAGGACTGGAGGGGGGAGTAGGGAGGAGATTGCAATTGAGATGTAACTTGAAGAAATAAAAAATAAAGTTAACCCAGCATTCGGGAGGCAGAGGCAGGCGGATCTCTGTGAGTTCGAGGCCAGCCTGGTCTACAAAGCGAGTCCAGGACAGCCAGATCTACACAGAGAAACCCTGTCTCGAAAAAAAAAAAATAAAAAAAATAAAGTTAAAAAAATTAATTCTGATTATATGTAGACTGAGACTGTAATTTATTTTATATATTTTGTTTCTTTACCTTATACTTATAAAAGCAGTTATTTTTATATTTTATATATATATATCATAAAAATACATTTAATTATAAAAAAAACCTTTCCAAACAAAACAACAGAAATCGTATGCTGAATTATCTACTGACATTTTAGTGTCTGTGTTACTTCTAAAATCTTAAATATGTACGGACACATAAAAAAACCTCAGGGCAATTCTATTTTCTATCTTGTCATTAGATACAAAAAAGTGCCACCATTAAAACAATACCACTAATTACTTTGCATTTTATTAACAATAAGCGCTTTTCAGACTGATAGAATGTCAAAGCAAAGGTGAAGGGTACAATCAATCTCAGTAGAAATTTATTGGAAGTGCATTTCAAAACAATTAAGATGACTATTTAAATCAGGATAGTTCATATACTAGGAATGAAAGGACATGTTGACAACACAAGGGCAACACCCATTTTGAAAGAGCTTTTAAAGTAAGTCAGACATAGCACATAAAGAAAAGACAGAGGAACAGTGGACAAGCTACCATGTGATACCTGACTAGGAAGAACTGAATAGAAATATAGGATTATTAAAAAATAAAACTTCACATGAATGTTATACCTAGAGTCCTTGACTTACAAAAACAGACAACTTTAAACCTTAATATGGTATCTTTGATGTTATTTTCTTTCATTTCCTGTGTATAGATGTGAACTCTATGTGTGCATACATATGCATGTTTTGACATGTGTGTAAGTAGGAGTGTATATGTATGTAGGTGCATTCAGAGGCATTAAGTTGATGTAATCATCCTAGATTGATTTTAAATTGATTCATTGAGGAAAGGTCTCTTAATCAATTTTAGGATTCCCAGAAATAACTAATTTTGCTAGAGAGCTTGGTCTGGAGATCTCCTGTTTCTTTCCTCCAATGGAGGCCAGCTGCTCTCTCACCTAGAATTTATGTCGGTTTCCGGGAACCCAAATTCTGGTCCTCTCTTGCATTGCAAATTCTTTAATCACTGAGCCTTTCTTTTCAGATCTGATTATACAATTTTGACATATGTACAGAAATTCAAGTTATATGAATATTGATTGCCACTCAACAGGAAATGGGTCATTAATACAAGCTTGCAGATACCAAATATACAGAGGATTTGCCAACACTTCCTTAATGAAATAAATATCATTGAGCTCAGCTTTGTATCAATGTGAAATCTGCACTTACATACAACTCTGAGTTTGGCAGGGAATATGTTTCATTTAATGCTTTTCTCTATCATGAATTCTTAAATGTTTTTCAAACAAAGTAACTCCCGAGACAATGATTTTGTAGTGAGCAATGAAAATTTTCTAACTTATCCTGAAAGTCATTAGGAACTAAATAAAATGAAGTAGAGAAAAAGATAAGAAATTACAAGAACAGAAAATGTACAATAATCATAAAGAGCTTTAGCACATGAATTAATTAAAGGTATAAAAGTGACCCTGGATTCCTAAAGATTGAATTTGAAAACTGCAATTGGCAAGGCCAGTGCAATGAAGGAAAAACTCTAAATTATTAAGTGTCTTTTAGGCCAAGTTATGGATTTTGTTTCAGCTCAAATACCCCAGGAAGAAGATGTCAAGATATAATTAGAATAGTAAGAGATTTATTGGAAAAAATGCCTTTAAAATATTATAGCAGGCAGGAAGAGCCTTCAGACCATGATGTAGCTCTGACACATGGCTGCAGAAAAGGAGGATAGAGTGGAAATAATTGGAAACAGTGGTGCAGCTGAAGGAGACTCAGCTTAGATTGCCTAAGAGAGGAATCTGGTATTTGATAAAAACAAAAAACAAACAAACAAAAAACATAGTCTACCATTTCTCCCCTGTCAGGTGTCACAATCAGGAGTCACAATTTTTTCTGCATTAGCTTCCATTTTCTCCATTCTTCAAATTATTCCCCTTACCATAAATTCTCACTAGCTCATTTGGCATTTGCAATGATGATTTTCTGGTATTCCTAGTAAGTTTTCTGAAATCAAGAAATTCTTTCATGGGTCTGGAAAGATGACTTGTGTTTTAGAACACTTGCTACTCTTGCAGAAGACCTGGGTTCAGTTTCAAGAAACTACATGATGGTTTACAATCATATGGTCCCAAGGGATACAACAAGTCTCCAGGAAAATATGTGATGCACATACATACATACACACATACATACACACATACATGTAAAACACTCATACACTAAAACAAATATTTTTATATAAGGATTTGTTCATTAAATTTCAACATCCACTTCATCTAAAAATTTGATGTCTTTAGCTTTTCTGCCTGTTTTGTTCTCTGGTGATTAAACTGAATAAGGGCTGAGCATGCCGTAATAATTTAATCATTTATTTATTAATTCAAGTTACACCTCGATTGTAGCTCCTCCCTCCTCCCCTTCCTGTCCCACCTTCCCACTCTCTATCCTGTCACCTATCTATCCATATCCTTCAGTTTGGAATGGTTTTTTATAATTAAATATCAACCCTCCTCAGTTCACCAGTCACATGGGAGTTAAGAGCTGCCTCTTGCTCTGGGGCCTGACATGGCAGCTCAGCTAAGGTAAAGTGTCCCACCAACAGGGAACAAAGTCCATCACTGAGACTGCCCCCCCTTACTTGCTAAGGGATATGTATGCAGACTAAGTTTATTGTCATCTATATTTGTATAGGGGGGTCTATGTCTAGCCTAAGCTTTTTTCTTCTTTTCTTTTCTTTTCTCTTTTTTTTTTTGGGAGGGGGGAGTTAGCGTTTCAGTTCTGTAAGCCCCCAGGGGCCTAGATTGGTTGGTTCTGTTGATCTTCGTGTGTTGGTGTGCTGATCTTGACCCCTCCAGGTCTCTCTACTCCTCTTCCCTCTCTTATATAGGACTCCCCGAACTCCACCTAACGTTTCACCATGTGTCTCAGCATATGCTTTGTTCTGCTGCTGGGTGGAATCTCTCATAGGATAGGTATGCTAGGTTCCTATTCCTTTGGGTCTGTGAATGGTGGGATCGGATCGTTATCCTGTACTATATGTCTAAAATCCAGTTATAAGTGAATACATGCCATGTGTTTCTTTTTCAGACTGGTTTAGCTCACTCAGGATGAGCTTTTATAGTTCCATCCATTTGGTTGCAAATTACGAAACTTCCTTGTTTCTGATAGCTGAGTAGTATTCTATCATGCAAATGTACCATAGTTCTTTTGTTTTGTTTCGTTTTGTTTTGGTTTTATCCATTCTTAGGTTGAAGGGCATCTGGATTATTTCCAGGTTCTAGCTATTACAAATAAAGCTTGTATGAACATAGTTGAACTGATGTCCTGGCAGTTTGGTGAAGAATCTTTTGGATATACTACAGGAGGGTAAGGCTGGGTCTTGAGGAAGAACTATTCCCAGTTTTCTGAGATATTGCCAGACTGATTTCCAAAGTGGTTGTACAAGTTTGCATGGAGTAATTTTACCTTCTGTTTCTTGCTTTCATTTTGACTATCACTTTACTAGTCCATGTAAAACTTCCCTTCCCTTAATAATATCTGAGGGTGAATTATTTCTAAGCAAAAGACCATTAGCTATCTGTTTAGATGCACTAAGTGGATGCCAAAATTGTTCTCAGCTGCTGTGGACACACATTTAATATTTTTGTTCCTGTTTGTCTGTCTTGATTTGAAGTGGTGAACTTATATATTTCTTTTCTTTTGTGCATAAAGAGTGGTGACATCAGCATGCCCATTGTCTCTAAATAAAGAAATCTTTTATATTTTCTGATATTTCCGTCTTCATAATTCCATGCATCTGAGGACATAAGACTTACTAAAGAAATCCTTTGGGAATTAATCTTCAAATATTAATAAAAACTTAGTGTTTCATTTCAGTTTTTGATGTACAGCATCCTTTCACATTTCATGATACTTCAGTTTAACAGCCAGTTACAATTTCCTGGAGTGCTTAGGTCTTTAAGCTAAGTAACAGCTTGCAATGAGTGTGATCCAAAAAAACAGAGAAGTTGAGAGGTGCTGGCTCCATCAAAAGTTCTGGCTATTTTAGGAAAGGTATAATGGAAGACCACCTGGTAGAAACAGTAATTTAGGGAGTTCAAATTAGAGTAAGTCAAATATATTAAGTAACTGTATAAATGAGACCAGAAGGGATTGAGACTAAAGAGAAAAGATTATAAGTAGTTTATGTAGTTCATAATTCACAGACCATGTTAATAAGTCCTAGACAAGTTATTAAAAGGTAAGCTTTAGAATGGAAAATATAAGAGGAGGAAAAGTTATGTGACAATAGATACAGTTATACCCTGTATTATGTTTAGTCAGTAAAAGACTGACTTGGTCTTTTACTTTACTTTATACAGCATTGGTCTTAAAGGTGATAACAGATTCTATTGCCTAGTGATGCTCTAGCTCATGTAACATAATAATGCTATGTATTTCTCATTGTTTATTGATAGTGTTAATGTAGTAAACCCATTCATCTAGGACTTCCATGAAATTGTTTTATTTGTTATATATACATATATATATGTAGTATATACATGTATGTATATATAATACACTATATGGTGTATACTGTAGAACAGTCAGGAATCAAAAATTATATTGTAATTTTTAAAATTAGTTGTGTTGTACATGTTGTCATTATTTTAAAGTACATTTCTAAGACTCATGGTGAAAGGAAACTGCATGCTGTATCATACAAGCATTCACTCATCTTACATTTACTTCATTTCATGATTACATCAAAGCCTATGTCTAATGACCACCCTTGGCTTGTAAAGTATATTGTGCAATGTTTTCAAAGCAAGATAATTACTCACATATAACAAAGTTCTATTGATAAGAATATGTGACTATATAAATGAGGTGAGATACCACCATAGAATATAGTCAGTGTTGATGACTGAATACAGCATGGATTTGATTACAAAGCAAACAATGAGCCATATGGAAGAGTTAAAATGCTTATCATAATGAGTGACATAATAACCAGTGATATTAGCCAAGGGACAATTAGAAAAAGGAAGAACAACATGCCATCTTTGGAATACCTAGGCAGCCAACTGGTATTGAAATGAAAAAGGAAGAAAGAAAAAAACCCTTGATCTGCAATTTAAGTAAAAATGAGAAATGTTGAGTCACCATGGTACAAACTACAACTCACACTTGGCTGAACTGGGTCGATTTGGTACCAAACAAAGGGTTGATGTAGGCATGGCCAGCTTACTGTTTCCTGGGCTGTCCTGAATCAACTGAGACACTACCTGGTCTACAGTTAGAAAAAGTAAGGACATACACTGGTGGCCTACAAGGAAGCACCACTAGGGCAAAGTGTCTCATTGAAAGGAAAAAATGTCTATGCTCATCTTCCCTTTGGTGCATTGGTTGTAGTATAGTTATCCTGTACTATATGGCTAAAATATAACTATAAGTGAATAGATGCTATGTGCATCCTACTCAGTCTGGGTTAGCTCACTCAGGATGAACTTCTCTAGTTCCATCCATTTGGCTGCAAATTGCATGATTTCTTGTTTCTGATAGCTGAGTAGTATTCCATCATGTCAATGTACCACACCTTTTTAATACA
This sequence comes from Lophiomys imhausi, assembly GCA_907164525.1. Lineage (NCBI taxonomy): Eukaryota > Metazoa > Chordata > Mammalia > Rodentia > Muridae > Lophiomys > Lophiomys imhausi. The sequence goes on along the minus strand of CAJQZJ010001638.1, from coordinate 19,621,887 downwards.
TTCTTCAGTTGAAAGACATCTCAGTATATTCCAGTTTCTAGCTATCACAAATAAGGCTGCTATGAACATAGATGAGGAAACTTCCATGTGATTTGGTGAGGAATCATTTGGATGTATAGCCAGAAGTGGTATGGCTAGGTCCCAAGGCAGAGCTATTCCAAGTTTTCTAAGATATCTCCAGACAGACCTCCATAGTGGTTACACAAGCCTGAATTCCCACCAGCAATGGAGGGGAGTTCCCCTTTCTCCACACCCTCGCCAGCATGTGCTGTCATTTGAGATTTTGATCTTAGCCATTCTGACAGCTGTGAGATGGAATCTCAAAGTCCTCTTGAATTGCATTTCTCTGATGATTAAGGTTGCTGAGCATTTCTTCAACTGTCTCTCAGCCATTATGGATTCCTCCTTTGTGAATTCTCTGTTTAGCTCTATTCCCCATTTTTTTTTTTTTGATTGGATTATTTGGTTTCTAGCCATTTAACTTCTTGAGTTCTTTGTAAATTTTGGATATTAGTCCTCTCTCAGATGTGGGGTTGGTGAAGATTTTTTCCCAATCTGTAGGCTGCCATTTTGTTCGAATGACAGTGTCTTTTGCCTTTCAGAAGTTTTCAGTTTTCTGAGGTCCCATTTATTGATTGCTGGTATTAGGTCCTGAGCTGTTGGTGTTATGATCAGGAAGCTGTTACCTGTACTGATGAGTTCGAGGGTTTTCCCCACTTTCTCTTCTAGTACATGTAGTGTGTCCAGCCTTATGGTATGGCTTTTGATCCTCTTGGACTTAAGTTTTATACAAAGTGATAAGTATGGGACTAATTTCATTCTTTTACATGTCAACATCCAGTTAGACCATCAGCATTTGTTGAAGATGCTGTCCTTGTTCCATTGTATGGTTTTGGATCTTTGTCAAAATTTAAGTGACCATTGGTGTGTGGGTTCATTTCTGGGTTTTCAATTCATTTTATTGATGGACTGGTCTGTTTCTATACCAGTACCATGCTGTTTTTATTACTATTGCTCTGTAGTACAGCTTGAAATCTAGGATGGTGATACCTCCAGATTTTTTTATTTTACAGGATTGATTTAGCTATTTTGTTTTTTTTGTTATTCCATATGAATTTGAGAATTGCTTTTTCCATGTTTATAAAGGGTTGTGGTGGTATTTTGATAGGAATTGCATTGAACCTGTATATTGCTTTTGGTAGGATGGCCATTTTTATTATGTTGATCCTACCTATCCATGATCTTTCCATCTTTTGATGGCCTCTTCAGTTTCTTTCTTCAAGACTTGAAGTTCCTGTACATGTCCTTTACTTGCTTGGTTAGAGTTACCCCCAGGTATTTTACATTGTTTGTGGCTATTGTGAAGGGTTTTTTTCCCCTAATTTCTTTCTCAGCCAATTTATTTGTTGTATAAAGAAAGGCTTTTAATTTTTTTGAATTAATATGTATCCAGCCACCTTGCTGAAGGTGTTTATCAGCTGTAAGAAGGAGATGGTTAGATAGCAGAATGTTAAAGTTAGATGCCAAATACATATGGACTGGACATTGGGAATGTATGCTGAGCCATATAACTCTCATAATTGTGGCCTATTTATTTCTGTTGTTTTGTATTGTATTTATTGTTATAAGAGAAAGAACCATTTGTTGGACTGAAAGGGGGAGCTGTTGGGGGGAAAAAGATACACCTTAAACTAAAAAAAAAAAAAAGGTAGAGGATGGGGGCTTGAGGAGGAAGAGGGTGGAAGGGTGGGACTGTAGGGGAGAGTAGGGAGGAGATTGTGATTGAGATGTAACTTGAAGAAATAAAAAATAAATTGTAAAAAAAGAATTTTCTGATGGAATTTTTGGGTTCGCTTATATATACTATCATATAGTCTGCAAATAGGATAATTTGACTACTTCATTTCTAATTTGTGTCCCCTTAATCTCTTTTAGCTGTCTTATTGCTCTAGCAAGAACTTCAAGTACTATGTTGAAGAGATATGTTGAAAGTGGACATCATTGTCTTGTCTCTGAGTTTAGAGGAAATGCTTCAAGTTTCTCTCCATTTAATTTGATGTTGTCTACTGGGTTGTTGTATATCACCTTTATTATTTCTAGGTGTGGTCCTTGTATGCCTGTTCTGTCCAGGACTTTTAGCATGAGGGGGTGTTGGATTTTGTCAAATGCTTTTTCAGAATCTAGTGAGATGATCATGTGGTTTTTTTCTTTCAACTTGTTTATATGGTGAATTACATTGATGGATTTTCATATTTTGAACCAACCCTGCATTCCTGGGATGAAGCCTACTTGATCATGGTGTATGATACTTTTGATGTGTAGGAATCGGTTTGCTAGTATTTTATTAAGTATTTTTGCACCAATGTATGTGGGAAATTGGTCTGAAGTACTCTTTCTTCGTTGGGTCTTTGTGTGGTTTAGGAATCAGGGTGACTGTGGCCTCATAGAATGAGTTTGGCAGTGTTTCTTCTGATTCTATTTTGTGGAAGAGTTTGAAGAGTATTGGTATTAGCTCTTCTTTGAAGGTCTGAAAGATTTCTGTGCTGAAACCATCTGGCCTTGGGTTTTTTTGGTTGGGAGATTTTTAATGACTGAATTTTTGAGACTAAATGACTATGGAGAGTTGCTCCTGAGTTATAGGATAAAGGAGGCACCTGAATACTGGGAGGAAAAGTAAACAGATACCCTTGAATATAGTCTTGGCACTAGGCTGCTACCAGGCTCTCAAGTTGTGTAATTGAATAGTTCAGTTCAATCTGTTTTGAAGCAATGGTTCAGGTAAGGGTCACTTTCCTATTAAAAGCCATTATTAAAGATATAAAGAAATTCTATATCCTGGTACCTTAAAATGTAATCTTTTTGGAAAAATTGTGTCTTTACAAATATAATGAGATGAAGTCATACTGGACTGGGAAATGGTCAAAGGCAATGTCTTTTGAAGAAATTCATGATTTCCTTTCAAAGAAAAGGTTTACAGTTCATAGTGAGAGAGTTTCTTGGATTCAGAAAGACATTCTTGGACAGTTGGAGTGGTAAGAAGCTTTTAAAAAGAAGCTTTGAATCACAAAAGAGCACAGGGAGAATTTACTTCTGCAGGTATTCTAAAATACATGTTCTGAGAGAAGAAAGATCATGGCCTAGGGACAGAAAGCTAGGTAATGCTAAGACTGCCTTGATCTTAATCTGAACCAAAAACCAGTAGAAAAGCGAAAAAGAGAAAAGAGAAAGGGGAAAATCTACAGTTCCTTAATTTTTTATGGTTTTCACCTTATTGATTTGCAGCAGCCTAAGTAAATTAATATAGAGCACAATAATGCGTAACTTAGGACCCTTCTGGAATGGCCATAGTGAGCTATCCTCACTGTGTATTTCAATGTCATAATAGCATGAAAGGCTCAGTCCTGATGTGATTTTATGTGCCAGAGTGAGTTGGTACTGGGAGGGGGTATGGGGGAAATGGGTGGGAGGCTGGGTCGGGGAGGAGGTGAAAGAGGAGGATGGTAATTGAAATGTAAAATGAACAAACAAATACATTTTTTTAAAAGAGAGAAAACTCCTTCTTGTCAAGAGAATAAACTGTCTTGAGTGACTAGAGACATAACATTCCAGTTGAGCTGGGACAATGACCTAGCCAAGGCACCATCCTAGAAAAGCCTATTCATGTTAAGTTACTACACTAAAGAGATAGGCAGAAATTTTAGTCTTTATGAGATACTATACTTCCTTCCCCACTCTTAACACAGCAGCTTACCTAGCCACAGCCATGCAGCTTTGAAAGTTTGCTCATTTCATTTATTCAGAAAATAGTAACTTCTCCTTTTCTTCTTTCTATATTTTTGTTACTATACAAAAGACCACAAAACCTGAGTGAAAAAATCCTCCCAAGACAAAGCAAGGCTACAGAGTAAGATGATGTTAGTGATTAATGCAATCTCTAAATTTCAATAGACTCAATAACTATGTCTGAATGAATGCTATAATCTTAATAAAATATTATTATAATCAAATGCATATCACCTAAAATATCTAAAGTAAAACATTTCTTTGTTGAGGACTACCTCACTAACCTGTATTTCCTATGTCTATACTTACCTTGCAGTATTTTAATTATTTTATTGAAAATCTATCTTCTCTACTTCAATGATGTTTCACATCACTCTGTGAAATTCTCATCTCCTGGGGTCTTGCTTTTGGCTGTGATTTAGAAGGATGTTGAAACCCTGGTCAATGAATATATTAAGTTACTAAATTGTAGATACATCTAATGATATTAATAACTGCTAACACATTAAAATGTGAATGATTAGAGGCCTGAGGCAGTTAAGGAAGATCACAGAGTCCCGTGAAAAGTAACTGATTGGTTGTTGACCAGTATTCATAAGATGTCAATAAAATATTTTTATTGAAGAACTTTTCAGAGAGAAAAATTATGTTAAAAATGGTAATGTGCATCACTTTTAAGGGTTTAATATTTCTCTTCCCTGTGATTTTTCAAAAAATTTATATATTCTTTGCAGTGACAGAAACATACTTATTTTTTATGTTGCTTAGAAGGTTCTAGATGGCTCTAATGGTGTATGTAATTGTCATTATAAGTTTCCAATTGATTCCCACATGGTGGTGCATATCTGTAATCCCAGCACTTGGCAGGCATAGGCAAGCAGTACATTCCATGTTCTAGGCCAGCCATGGTGACATACTATGATCCTGTGCCAAAAACAGAAACAAACAATATTATTAATTGAGTTAATACTGGAAATTGCATGATTTACTGTGTGCTTGAATGTATCAGGGTTCAGATTCTGGAGAGAAACCTAGAATTGAATTTTATTTGTAACCATGGCTGCTGGCCTAGGACTCTTCATTGTGCTACAGTCTTCTGAGTACTGTAGTTACAGGTGTGTGTATATTCATGCTCAGTGTAAAAGTAATAGGTTTAAATTATTTACAAGTATTTAGATTATAGCTAATGGGTTGACAGTGTTAATCCTTATCCTGCCATTATAAATAAACACACAGACACCAGATGAATTTTGTCAAGCCTTGGCCTGGATTGTGCAATCTTAGCCCATCTAAACTTAATTCTATTCCCTAGATATGACCTCATATATACATACATCCCCTTGGCTGTTTTTCTCCACACTATGCCCATGTCCCAGGCCATGTGGGAGATTCTTCTTCTTCCATCTCTAACCCATGGCCTTTGACCTCCTCTGGCTTCTTCTCTACTTCTTTTCTTTGTCTACCCCAGAAGTGCATGAACCTTTTCCCTGCCTATCTTTTCTCTATGCCCAATCTCAGGCATCAGCATTTATTTAACCGATCAGAGACAATGGCTAACAAGAAAGGTAACACAACTTCATTTGGTATACAGCAAGCGGGCCTCTGGGAGCAGCTTAATTAACATTTAGAATACATGACATCACCCCATCAGCTTAATTTTGAATTTTAAGAAAAGCAACTTTAATTAATTACCAAGGATTGTACTTCTCTGAAGACTAAGGCCTCTTTAGTCATTTCACAGAATGATCTTGACCATAAGTAAAATATTACAAAATTCATTTTTAAAAGCCTAAAATTAGCTGGATGGTGGTGGCGCACACCTTTAATCCCAGTACTTGGGAGGCAGAGGCAGGTGGATCTCTGTGAGTTCGAGGCCAGCCTGGTCTACAAAGTTAGTCTGGGACAGCCAGAGCTGTTAGACAGAGAAACCCTGTCTCGAAAAACAAACAAACAAAAAAAAGCCTAAAATTTATTTTGAAATTATATATTTGAAAAAAGCAAGAATTAATAATAATAATGAGTCTATAACATTATAAATATATGCAATATTTAGGAAAATAAATAACTGTGTTAGTTAATGTTTATAAGCCACAAGTAATTAACTTGCTAATTATGAATTGTGCTTCACCTTTAGATTAAAATTAGTTTTCTAAATCAGTATCACTTCTAGCTGTATTCAGGAAATATCAGATGATATTATCTTTTGTGGCCTCATAGCAAATGCACTGATTTTGACTCTGGATAACTGCATTTGGATGTTTACTTCAAATTTGGGAGCAATGCCCTTCAAGGCAGTGTTGCATATGATCAACATGAATAAGCCTTAATGAGTATTTATAAAAATATAGTAGATTTTAATAATAAGATTTCAATAGAGAAAAATAGACTCAGCTATTAGTCAGTTTTTTGTTTTCTTTGTTTGTTTGTTTTGACAAGCAAGTTAAGATGCTGTCTAATTTTTGAGGCAAAGTTAGACCTGATCAGTTCTTATGTGCCCACCCATTTTGCATATTGTTTACATTTACAGCCCTAACTTTAGCTCCAGTCTCCATTTCTCAAAGACAGGATTCCAATACAATTTATCTCAATATACTGGAACATCAGAAAGACACAAATATGTACTGTCTACAAATAAAGTTGCCAAAGAAAGAAATTCATCAGTAACAAATAAAAAGTCAAATATTTCCAAGAATGTGGAGGAAAGCTACACCCTCGTATGTGGCTTATTTATTTATAAATTGATTTACCAATTATGAAAAACATTGCAGAAGTTTAAAAGAAATTAAATTAAATTTTTATATATTTCTGCAATCCCAACTTTAGGGCTTCTTCTAAATTACTGAACTCTATAAGGGAATTATGTTCTCCCATGAATGATGAAGCTGTATGTGTAAAATAAAAGAAAAGTTAAAACCTATATGCCCATTCATGAATGAAGGAAAAAATTGTGAATTCAAAGCAAGAGTATTTCTCAGAGATCAAAGGTACTTCATTTCCCCCCTTTGCTCTCATTATTTTTCACTCATTTTGCAACTTGTTTATATGTTTTCTTGCACCATAAGCTATGTCACAGTGCTATCCCTCCTCATGTAAATAGATAGCTACAAGAAAATCTAAAGCTTCCTTTCACCTTTACAGTAAAATGAAATTAGCTGTGTGATGAAGTGATAATAAATTTATTAAAACAAACGAACAAGAAAACCTATATGTTTTGCAGATGTTTTTCTAATCAAACTTTAATGTGGCTTGAATAAAGTGAGCACAAATCAATATAAGTTTGTTTATTTTTTCCCTAAGAATATTGGATAATGTGCTTTTCAAAACACATCCTTTTATATTTTATTTAGCATATTTTAATTTTAAGTTTGCAGGGTTTCTGCTTTATGAAAATGGGTTACAATGATGTAAATTTCTCATCATCAGTTACTTATATTATACTGTATATTGGAATGAAGTGCTAAATAAATGCAAAGTGAATTATTTTGAAATTAATAAAAATTATACTGCAAATGATTAACAAAATAAACTGAATAATTTAAATGCTTTTAGAGGGAAAATGCCATACCATCTTATCCAATATTAAAATGACATTAATGAAAAGTGTAATTTTGGTTGTGAGCCTAACCTTTAATGGCTGAGTCTCTTTCCTGAAGGGACACAGGGAGGGGAAGTGTATCTGGGGAAGAGGGGAGGTGGAGAGGGACTGAGAAGAATGAAGGGATGAAGGGAGTGGATACTGAAGTCGGGATGTATTTTACAAGAGAAGAATAAAAAAGTGTAATTTATTTTCTTCTATAGTTATAAAGAGTAATGTGTGGAAAATAAAGGTACTGGCAGGAACATGTGAATTTACAAAGCTTTCATGGCAGAACCTGCCTTCATCCTCTGCCTTCTATTAGCTTCAGATATTCCTTTGTCTGTAGCAATGTAACTTCCGTCACTGTCTCCATCTCCATAAGACACTTCCTCTTTTATGGCTCTGTTCAAATGTACATTGCTTCCTAAACATACCAGCCATTCTGGATTATATCACTGATTATATCTTAGTTAGATTATAGGTGCAAATATTATTTCTCAAGATGAGGTCAAGTCTCATCTTTGGGGGAGATTCTGTTATTATTTGAATTCTAGTCTCTTTTCAAGTAGGATCTTAGCAAGCAGTCAGATTTGCACTCCTGAATCAGTCAAGGGTAGGTATTTTTTCCCTCTAATTGAAAATAGCTTTTTTTCCACCCCACATCTATTTATTTCTTCAAGTTACATCTCAATCACATTGCCTTCCCTCCCGGCCCCACCCTCCTACCCTCTTCCCCCTCACCCTTCTATCCACTTTTATTTTTTATGAAAATAGATTTTTTATACAATATAATCTGATTATGATTTTCTCTCACCTAAATCTCTCAGAGTCTCCCGTCTCTTCCCCACCCACAAAAATTCACAGTCTCTCTATCATTAGGATACAAATAAACACATAAAAATAACAAGATATAATAAAAGCAAGCAAACAAAAAAGCTGAAGGAAAACCACAAGGAAGACACAGAAACTGAGACATACACATTTGTGTACATAGAAAACCCAGAAAAAAAAAATCAGAAACCATATTATGTAAGCAAAAGATCTATAAGGTAAAAACCAATGTCCTAACAAATTATTATGAGACAAAACCCTCCAAAAATAACACTGAGTTTGTTTAATCCTACATCTAGTGCTGGGTGTGGGGCCTAACCTTGAGCATGGTTTGTATAAGCAGTGACACTCCCTTTGAGAATATAAGTTTTTCCTTTGATAGTAGTTATCAATTGTTGATAGCTTCTTTGAGTTAGGGATTAGGACATTCACCTACTTCTCCTCTGAACATTGGTATCCATCCCATCTGGTTTAGACCTATGAAGACCCTGTTCATACTGCCACAATGTCTAAGAGGTCGTACATACCCCAGTCTTGTGTGTGTGTGTGTGTGTGTGTGTGTTTAACATTTGTAGCAACGCAACTTTTACTACTTTGTATTATATTAATTATAAATTCTAATTTAGTTTACTGTACTTAATACCTCTACCTCCCTTACCTTCCCTCTTTCCCTTCAACCTCCCAGTCCTAGGTGGGAGAGAAA
>CAJQZJ010001638.1:19590221-19612593 GCA_907164525.1 Lophiomys imhausi | reverse complement strand
GGTAAGGGCCTCTTGCTGAAGAACTCAATAAACAGAGAGAAGTCAAGCTGTTGCCTATACAGAGATGCTACTGACTATAACTTTCTCTTATGATTTACTTTTTCTTTTGTGTCTCAGGAGATAGAAGTTGTTGGGCCATCTGGAACTATAGCTAAAAGTAGTTGTAACCCACCCAATGAGGTTAAGGGAACTAAACTCCAGTCCTCTGTAAGAACAGCAAGTGGTTTTACCATCAAAACCATCTTTCCAGTCACTATCTTAGACCCTTAATAGTGCCCTAATAAGTACCAAAGATGTTCTTTTGTCCTTTTTATGACATAAGACAATAATAGAAAGTATCATCTGCTAATAAAACAAACACTAAGAACAGTAATGCAACCAAAATCAGTTAACCAAACAACAACAACAACAAAGCATTATTGGATTCTGCCAGAACCTTAATCCTAGATTCCCTAGACTCTGGAATTATGAGATATCAAATTTCTGTAATTGATAAATGACTCTGTTTATGGCATCTCTACAGCAAGTTAAAACCCACAGATCAGAATCCAATCAATAAAACCACTAAAATTCCTTATGTTTTAAACTTATTAAAAAATAAACATTCCCTGGCCCATAGGCATTGCAGATGTGGCTGCTATGTCACATGTGCATCAGTAGGTGGCAGAGAGGAATGAGGCTATATCTACATTCAGTGTTCTGACCTATGAAAATATGATTGAATAGTACCCTGACATTCCTGGGAAAAAAGCAAGTTGGATACCAACGCAACATTGGTGCCATTTGGGGAGCCTATGATAACTAAAAGACCAGTACCAGGCAAGCACCAGATGGGTGCCCAGGACAAGAATCTAGCAAGAATCTGTAAGAACTTTGTCTGGCCCTGGATGAGGGGATTGTGGAGATCCAGCCCTGGAGTGAGATCTGGCCCAGATAGGGTCACAATAATAGGAAAGCTGTACCTGTCACTTACAGGCTGTAGCACTCAGGAGAGCAGGCTCTGCATCTGGCCTGGGTAGTACACTAAAGCTGCTCCTGGATATGGGGGCTGTGGGTGAGCCAGCCCTGAGGGAGTGAGTGTAGGAGAGCCAGCTCTGCCTTCTCTCTGCTATGTGGTGATATTGGCTAGGGAGAGATGCCCTCCCCTCCCTTTTGCCCTCATCACCATTGGCCGATAGGAGGACTGGCCCAGATGCTGTCACCAGTAGGAGAGCTGTCCCTGCCCCTCACATGTTGGAACACTCAGGAGAGCGTTGGTAGAACTTTCCCTGGTAGAACTGGCCCTGCAAGTGGTGGTAGTAGGTCTAGAAACAGGGATTTTAGTTGACCCACCCTAACATCTACCCCATGGATGAACTGCTGGAGTGCAAGAAGAGGCAAGTTCCATAACCTAAAACTATGGGATCTCTATGACACAGGACAGTTACATCATATTTCAGAGGAGTTCCAATGAGGTGCCATTATTGAAAAGTAGAATAAACCAGAGGCCTTGCACCAGACCAAGGAGTCACTATAATGAACATCTGAAAGCAAAATGTGTGAACAAAAGAGTGTATTGTGGGACACACTGAGACACATTGAGCTTCCACAATGAGATTTTATTTATTTTTTTTTTTTTTAGCTTAGAAACACAGTATTTTGAAGGCATCTAAGTCGATACACACCCCACAAAAACAAGGTTAAAAATACCCTATGAATGAATGGTCTACAAGACTCGAAGAATGGCCAAGAGCCGGGGCTCATGTGTGTCCAGCTCTGGACCTTGAAAGACGCCGCAGCCAAAGCTGCTTAAGAGGGCGGCAGACAAAGGACCGCTTTATTTTAATGACTGATCCACGTGAGGCCACAGCCAAGTCACTGTGTACAGATATGAGGGAAGCTTTATTTCTTGGTCTCTTCCTCCTTGGACAGAGTCTTGATGATCTCCTCCTTCTTGGCCTGGAGGCGCTCCTCCCGGCGCTTTCGTGCTTCCTTGGTCTTCGACCTGCGAGCCTCAGCCTGATCAGCCAGGAGCTTCTTGCGGGCCTTGTCTGAGATTTTATTTTTTATGCTGGAACAGATTGCAAGGGTGGAGGGTGGGTCTGAGGGGAGGTGAGACATGAGAGGGAACAGGGTACATGATGTGTAATTCACATAATAAAAATTTTTCAATTAAAAAATAAATAAACATTCAAAATTAACCATATGCAAATATGCAGAGTGATTAAGCATCAAATAAGGTACATGGAATGGCAGAGAATCCATCTGTTTTGCTTTGTAAATAATTTTATTATGTAAGAGTTGAAACTGCAATTTAATTATCAATTGTATTTATTAATAAGTATAAACTGTAAGATTAGGCTGGCAGAGCAGCTGGAGGCCCAGCCTGGCAGAGCAGCCAGTGGCCTGGCCCACCTTAACTGGCAGCCTGCAGAAAAAGTCCTGGACCAAGGGTGACCTACACCACCTGTAACCTAAACTCAGTTAACTAATATGTTGTTATATTAGGCCAATAGAATGGCTGAGGGCTGGCGAGAGATTTGCCAAGCTCTGTGGGAGGCCAAAGGCACTGGATTGTTTGGACTGATGGCCTATAAGCCACGGGGGTCCTTTCCCCAATAATTAAATACACCAAGACCTTTTAATATTTCAACGCTTAGCCCTTAGCTGGGCAGACTCTCAATTAGCTAATCAAAATTAACCCGGGCCACCTAATCCCAAACCGCCATATGTATGATATTACCTTCCAGAGTTCTCAAACACATCTATCTGCTTCCATGTCTCCCGGTGGAAATAGGAATTCCTCTCTATAAAACGCAGGGTTCCTGAGATTAAAAGTCTTAGGAAGTCCCACCTTCCTATACTCTTTCTGTCCAGCTAATTGACCAACAGTGACTTTTATTAACCAATCAAGAGAATGCCTCAGAAGGAGCAGTAACCAGATCTCAGCATTAAAATCAGCCTATCTCAATATACAGGAGATAGTGTCTTAGAAAAACCTTAGTTTTATTTTTCTTTGCCTTGTTATATAAATACACTAAATTTAATAAAGCAGTATTAAAAAAGGAAAAACACAATAAAGAGAAGCCAATGTTTGTCACTTGGGAAGAAAATTATGAACACAATACCTTAGTAATGTCTTGGAAAATATTTGGATGTTACAATTCAATAAAAGAACTATAAGTATCAGTGAAAACTCTAACTGTCCTATACAATATTGTTTTATAAGAACAACAAAATCAAATCTGTCTTCATTTTCATCATTCCAGGTATGCAATTAAATTCTGCTTAGGGAGCCGACACAGTAGTAACTTGCCTTCAGTATGTGGCATATTATAGAATAGCAATAGCAGAATTGGATTCTAAATGGGGAAGAAATTTATTTAGCATGTAATTAGAAATAAGCATGTTATTATACACTCTAAACTCATGTTAATATTAGATAAGTAGAGTTCAAACTGTGATCCTATTTTTAAGTATAATGTGGATTTAGAATACTGAAAATAGCTGTATCTTCTGGTTTTTGGTGATAGGATCCAAGATTTGATACTCTGCCTTTCTTTACTGACATTTAGACCACTGGATTCCAATCCACAGAATGCCAAAGGTATTTTTCTCTTGTTCTTTCAATTTGAGATATGATCAGTCTGCTGAACTTTACGTTTGTGATTCAAGTTAAAACCTTTCATCTACTCTTATTGTAGAAAAAAGCTTGACGGCTTAATGGGTAAAAGTGCTGACCTTTTCAATTCCACATGTTAAGCACTAACCTCTAGTGAAGAGAAATCCACATCTCAAGCTCAAATACAGTTTTATTCTGTCAGCTCTGTGGTTAGGGAAACCACAGGGAACAGTGTGGTTCTGCACTTTTCACATTTTTGTCTGTCTTCACTCCTGAACAGAGGACCAACCCAAGCAATGCATATACATTTTGTTTAGCAGCAAAACTTCCCCGAGTGCAAAATTCAGTCATTTGTTAATCATAGTTATATAGTTACTAGTTTGAACTATTACAAACAACTTACAATTGTGTTTTCCTAGTGAAACTCTATTGGGAATTGACCCCGATGCACAAGATATGGCAGTTCACACAGTATTCAAAATTGTCTAGAGATGAACAATTTTGGAGTCCCAAGAAGGGTACTATACCTTAGAATGACTATAATCTTTACTTGGGAACAAACTTACAGGGGTGACTACAGTAATCTCTGCGATGAAGAGTGAGATAAATAAATACTATATCTATAAACATATACAAGAGGCTTTAAATGTTAGGAAGTGTACAAGAGAGTTTAAAGAAGTTTCCTTAGGAGCAAATTACTTACTTTCACCTATACACACTTTTCAAAGAATGTTAAATACTGATTCTTTGTTAGAGACTACAAAGTAAAAAAATGTGTTGGTATACTACATCTTATGTCAATCCAGATAGTCTATATTTCTCGGTGAAGTTAGAGGGGAAAGTGGTGTGCAGTAAATATGAAACAATTCAAAACCTTTGTTTTTCTTTCAGTTTGTTTAGTATGTGACTTTGGAGATTGAATCCATATATGAGGACCTTACATACATGAGGCAAATATTCTACTATTGAGTATTTCCCAAATTCTAAGCTCAGTTGTGATATGATAAAGTACTTTTTAAAGCTTTCTATGTATAAGTTATCATGTTTTGGTCTGATTATCTTTCAACATTCTAGTTAAACTTTTAAATAATTTAAATTAAAACTCCAAAACATATCCACTTTGTCCACTACTTAAGACCCTACGGTACTAAGATACTCAAATTGTAAATAACACTGAAGATCTTTCAAGAAGTTATATGGATCCCTAATAATATAGAATGTATTGAAAACATATCTATACCCAGTGCAGTTCAGAAATTGGTAACCTCCTTATGGTTTGATGACCAGTGAGGTTCCAAAGATCTCTGAAATCTTTAGACCATTTCAGTAGTATTGGTTATCCCCCAGAACTTGGCAACACACTTTATTGCTAAAGACACCACAAACTTTAGTCATACAAAATGAAGAAACAATCTGGTATATGCCTGGAAGTTTCATCTGACTGGTATCTTTCATGGTGTTCAAAGGTGCTATGCAAGCTCCCACAGTATAAATATAATCATCAGTCTTACCAATGTGCAAGCCTTTGTAAGCAACAATAACAACTGGCTTAGCAAGTCATGCCCACCAGTGCAAAAAGTAGCATAAAAGTTATGGAAGTAACCAACCACTTTCTGATTAGATATGGAGTTTACTCCAAACGATGTGAACTATATCTAGTACCATAATTAGGCCTAGAACCTGTGGCTAGATATATTGTATACCCTAGGAAGTAATGCACTACTAAATGGAACATATATACTGAAGCCTCTTGTTCACAAGCTCAAGGATCATTGTGGACAAAGGAATGGAAAGAGAACAAGAACTAGAAGCATAGAAGCAGTAGGTAACTAAAAGTAAACAAGGTCATCTGGGCACAGCAAGGGAGCTCCACCTATGATCTCAGAGCACTTGTTGACACCATGTACAAGGCTACCTGTGTAAGCCTAAACAAGACAAAATCTCAGTGTGAAGTGGCAAGTTGGGCACACAAAGCTATCCCAAGCAGAGGAACTACTGGAAATTTTTATCTATTGGGAAGTGTCAGTTATCTCTAAAAGTATAACCCCTGATTAATTGACCATACCCCAATGATGTTACACATCTGAGAATTTTGGGCAGCACAAATACACCTTGGTCAGAAAAAACAAAACAAAACAAAACAAAACAAAAAACCAGACACAAAACTCTTTCTGAAAGGAAGGCCATACAGATCTGGGAAGAGTTCGTCGGAGGGAGGAGAATATTATCAAAATCAGTGTAGAAAATTCTTGAGGCTCTAATGAAGAGACTTGTGCAGTTGACTTTAACTTTAACCTCTAGTTCCTCAAAAACCTAAATTCTCCTTTCCTAGAATCCACTTCTGCACAGAGAACTCTGAGGTTATTCCACCTGGACCAACCCAATTATACCTAACTATCTGTCTCTAATGCTTTTCTCATTTTACCCAAATAACTCTGGAAACCCAACAATGGATTTTGAGTTCAGTGTTACTTACCCACATATGAACCTATGAAACAGAAGATTAAATGTTTGTTGTTTATTTTGTTAATCTTATAATTTGCAAAGCTACCTCCTGTCTTCATCTTCAGAGTCTCTAGTTTGGTTTTCATCCTCACATAGGCCAACTCACCTTTTTCTTGTTTTCTTCTAACAATGATATAGGTGAAACCAAACTAAACTTTTTGGCTTCTTTGCTGTAATCTTTTAATCACATTTGCATCTCTTTTAATGTATTTTAGTATACATGGTAAATATTCCTTTTAAAAACTGCAAATAAAATAGATGATTCCTTTTTTAAATTTGTCCAGTTTCTCAAAAATAAAAGAAATAAATGTGTGTGTGTGTATGCACACACACATGCATATACTAATACATGAAATAAATTTTAAACACTTAAAGATAATTTATTTTTATTAATAATTTTGCAGTATACCTGAAGAAGCATGATCCATGCATGTTCATTGCTCTCCATTTCTATAAGTTTATAACTATTTATAAACATGTTTCAAATCCTTGGTTTCTCATCACCATTCAGGTGTTAGATTGTAACTATGTAATACTCTTATCTATTGCTTCCATTTTAATCATTTTATTTTTAACATTAAAGTAACCAAAGGTCCAGCCAGCTAACCACTTCCATTGTAACTTTGCAAACAGCCATCTGGCTACTGTTTCTGTCTTCTTCTGGTTCCTATTTCTTGATTTTTGTTCAACAAAGCAGCACTCAATCTTGGCATCAATTCCTCCTCTATAATCTTTGCCACTCAATCATCTTTCTGCCACTGAAAATTTTCTGCAAATATTTGCTCCTCATGCCAATCATTTTCAAACTTCAATCTTTCTGCTCCTCCTTCTTCTCTTTGTTTTTCTTCCTCTTATTTCATTTACAAATAATAGTATATCAATTCCAATTCCTCAGGGTATTAGCAGAAAATAGCTTATGTGCTCTGTTTACCAATCTAATTTAACAACATTCTCTTTTGGTTATTAAAAATGTTTTCACATATAAGTAACATGTAAAAATTATTTGCAAAAAATTATACTCTACGTGTTAGAACAAATGTTCCCACTTGGTACATTTAATTACAACATGAGATAGTGGCTCAATCCTCTGATATATACAGAATTAGAAAACAAAGATTCCCATCTTTTATGAAGGGGAAAAGTCTCCCCTTTTCTAAGGAAAAGAGGAGGGATGATGGGAATGGGAGGCCAGGACCCAGAAGAGGGGAAGGATTGGGATATAAAATGAATAAATAAACAAACAAAAATAAAATAATATAAATATAGAATATGAGATAAAAACAAAAACAAAGAAAACCAAGTTTTCCTTTTTTAAATAGTGAACATTTTCCTGGTTACATTTTTGCATAGCACCCCTTGTCTGGTAATTTTCTGTCTGGATCCTTATTTTCTTGTGCTGGTGTGTTCACTGTTTCTCCCCTCCCAGATAAGATAAGCAAGTTTTTCCTGTATCTTTTGAAAAAGGTTCACACTCAGAAGCTTTTCAAATATTGATTGTAAAAGATCTTGGAACATTATTAAGCCATCACAAGCACAGCTAAAAAAGATAGTAAACATTGTGCCTCTCTGTTTATATGGGTATCTACCTTGAAGACAACACTTACTTATGTTGTCAAACACAGAGTGGTCGAGTTGGTTCCCAACTTTCACTTCTATTGACTAGCATTTATGTTTCTGGAGACTATTTTTCACACTACCCAAGGAGAAAGGAAATCATAAGTATCTCTTCGCTACAGATATCAGTGTAGAAAATCTCTTCTTAGATTACTTCTGCAGTGAGATATTTTTTTTCATTGTGCATACCTATCCTTTTAACTTTTCCTTGTGGCTTATTATTAAAGTCCATTTCTTTTTAAATGTTTATTTTTTACTTCAAGTTACATCTCCATCACATTCCACTCCCTCCACCCTTACCCTAACCCCAACCTATCCTACTCCTCTGTTGTGGGTGCCCTACATATCAGTTCTATTCAGTTCAGCAGTCATATGAGGGCTAAGAGCTTCCTCTTGCTCTGTGGTCCTACATGATAGCTTCACTAGGGCAAAGTGTCCCACTAACAGGGAACAAATTCCATGTTCCTGTTCCTTTTGGCCTGTTCATTGTAGGATAGTTATCCTGTACTATATGACTAAAATCCAGTTATAAATGCATACAATCCATGTGTATCTTTCTGGTTCTGAGTTAGCTCACTCAGGATGAGCTTTTCTAGTTCCATCCATTTGACAGCAATTGCATGATTTTCTTGTTTCTGATAGGTGAGTAGTATTCCATTGTGTAAATGTACCACAGATTTTTCTATCCATTTGTCGGTTGAGGGACATCTGGGTTGTTTCCAGTTTCTAGCTATGACAAATAAAGCTGTTGTGAACATAGTTGAGGAGAGATGCTCCTGTGGTTTGGTAAGGAATCATTTGGATGTATACCCAGGAGTGGTTTAATATTAACTATGTGTGATTTAATTTTTAAAGTCCTATAAATCTTTTGTAAATGAAAAGAGGTTTTCATTATCAAAACTAACATGTAAATGAATAACATTTCGTGTCTTTCTTGCATCTGAAATAATTCAGATTTCCTGCATAGCTGAAAATTTGCAACTGGGTCTTGGATCATGGCCATGACCTGGCTCCTTTTAGAGAGTTACCGAACTGATAGAGAGCATAGAATTTAGTTATCCCTATAGAGTCAGAGTTTTGAATTAACACTCTCAGTATGAAGGAAAAATCTAAGAGAAAAGCAAAGCTGACTGTCTTATCCACTATCAAGCAAAACACTATCCAAAGACAGTTACATTGGGAGGAAACATACAAAAAATATTACATCAAAATACTTCAGAAAAAAATGAAGGGAGAAAGTCAGAAATGAATATAAGCTTAAGGAAGCCTCAAAGCCAAGGGGAAAACCTTAATTCATATGAATACATTTATAAATATACATTCTTACACAAATATATATCTGGTCAATTCCTATCAGCTGAGAGACTTCTATGAGCATCTCTATATTAATAGAAAATAGCCACATTTACAAATATCTCTGGGAATTGAAGCTCATTCCTAATGATACTAATGTTCACATGATCCTTTGAGCTTTGAAATTGTGTATATATATATATATATATATATATATATATATATATCACATATATTTTCCACAAGGAGGAGATCCAAGTTGATAATTTTGTTTAATGAAAGCATCCATTTTCTCAATTTCCCATTTAGCTTTTCTTGTGAACACAAACAAAATTATATATGCTAATGTTCTGTAGTGTGAACAAGGCATGAGGACAGTAGAAAATGACTTGTTACATGATTTTCCACAAGGATAAATCATAAACATAGAAGAGCATAAAATGCATTCTTTGGGAATTTTCTTTTTAAATAAATTTATTTATCTTAATGTGTGTTGAAGCTTTGCTGGCATAACATCCGAGGGCATTGGAACCCCTGGAACTGGAGTAACAGGCAGTTATGAGCTGCCAAGTAGGTGTTGCGAATTGAACCCAGGTCCTCTGGGAGAACAGCCAGTTAGCGCTTTTAACTGCTGAGCCATCTCTCCAGCCCCATAAACTTGCTAGAGAGGTGTTGTTGTTTTGTTGTTGTTTTATTTTGTTTTGTTTTTGAAGACAGGGTTTGTCTGGGTAGCCCTGGTTTTCCTGGAGCTGACTCTGTAGACCAGGCTAACTTCAAACTCAGAGATCCATTTGCCTCTGACTCCCGAGTACTGGGATTATAGGCATATGCTGCCACCACCCTGCACTCCTTGGAAGATGTTAAGAATGATTTGCTTTCAGGCATGAAAGATAGAAACTGGTCTTAGTCATAACTTGTACAATTAAATGGTGGGTAACCTAAAGTAAAATTAGAGTGCTCTATGTCACAAATTGTACCACTCCACTACAGGAAAAATCTGTAAAACTGAAATGCAGGGATTATCATTTTCCATATGATATTGCTTAATCCAAAGAATATCTCTTGATGGCAATTAGGAAGGTCCTAGACTGTATCTGACTGGCATTCAGTGGGGTACAGAGTTGGGTAACATAAAAAAGTTTGTAATTGACAGACTTCTCATTTCTAAATCAGTAGACCAACCACAGCCAACAGATCTTGAGAGTCCTTACTCATATATATCACGGTGTTTAATAGGTTTCTACTCATCATTTGGAACACTAAGAAAAATTGTCAGTCTGCCCTTCCACTTGAATGGTTCTGTACAGAACCTCCTTCATATAACAATGGCCTAAGCTGTTCTTCTGCTTCTAAACTTATATGTTTCACTTTATTTTTCTGTTATTGCCATTTTGACATTAGTCTTGAAAATTGAAACTTTATGGCACACTAAGAAAAATTCAGTAGTTTAAATATGTACATGAATGATAATCAATAATTTACTTTTCACGATTATCAGTACCTTTCTACCATATTGAAGAAACCTAACAGTCCTGAAGTCTGATAACTATTCTACTATTAGGTCTATGTCCTGCTCTGCTCTTTAGTTTTCATTGCTATTTGTAGCATTCATTTCTAGCTGAGGGAGTGTGAGCAACAGTTCTTTCCTTACAGGTTTTTGTTTGCTTGTTATATGTTTTGTGGTGAAATACCACAGAGCTTCTGTCTTGCCTTTTCCTATTGCTTACTTATAACACTGGAATAGGGAATTCATCTTCACAGTATTAAAAACACTCCTTTTCTATATGTTTGAAATAAAAAGGACTTCACTTTGGGAATGTGGATCTTTCATTTATTTCACTTTACAGTAAATCTGTATTTTCTGTTTGTTTACTATAAAAATGTGAGAGAAACTGTAATTTTCTGTTTCCATTTAGATTCAGTGCCTGAACTGTAGCCTATATACCTGAAATATAGGAGAGAGAGAGAGAGAGAGAGAGAGAGAGAGAGAGAGAGGGACAGAGACAGACAGACATATACAAAGACAGAGACATTGGGGACAGATTGAGAAAGACAGAAACACATAAAGATAGAAAGACTTTAATAGAAAGGTGGTACATGTCTGGCCCTCAGTAGATTGAGTCAGGAAGACTGGAAGTTTACAAACAAACTGGCAATGATATCAAGAGAGAGCAAGTGTAAGAACAATTCTGAGATCTTGAAACTTTAAAGAGGAAGTATTTTACTTTTTAAAATAATTCTCTCCAATTGTGGAACAGAAAGTTCAGTCTCAACACACCCATGAATGAATTTATTCTACATTTAAACAAAGATTATATGTCATTTTGTCATGCACCAGTTTCTAGTTCAGATGATGAGTATATAACAGTAGATATTTATAAGAGAAATGAATACTAGTACTTTTTGCTTTCAAGGATCTCACATTGTTTCTTCTTCTAAGATAGTCCTCACCATTATAGACAAAATTTCTACTTTCCAGAAATAATAATGACAAGAACTAAAGGATATATAGTAACTATACCTCTTTGAAGAACTGTCAGAGCTAAAATGTTTTCTATTAAATAACAGTGCAACTGATGGTATCTGCTAGCAAAATATCTGTTATCTCTATATGATCTCTTCCCCATTCAGGGAATTATATCCATATATTTTCCAGTAACTTTAAAAATTACTTCAAAATCAACTGCAACCCATTACATGAGAAATCCTAAAATCTATTACGTGTTTCTGAAGCTTGATAGGAAAAACAATTTTCCAGAGATAAAAAGTTAATTTCACAAAATAAAGGTCTAAATAAAACTAATGGTGATTAGGAGTGAGCTCGGACAGTAGATGATCTGGCCTTTAATACAAATTCTGACTTGTTATGCAGCACTCACTAGGACTATGGTCAAATCCTTTAACTTTAGTATCCGATGGTTTTCCTTGTGTATCAGTGTAATATTAATTCTCTTTATCACAAATGTGAGGGGAAAATACTCAGACGGGCTCTTAGGGTCGACTGAAATTTACATAACAAGTGTCACATGTTTATTATTTGAATTCATTTCTTCATAGAATATATGAAGCCTGTTGAAATGCATGTAGCTATAGCTGACAGAAAGGAAACTTAAAAATATGTTTATTTCTCCTCAAAGGGTTTTCTAAAACTCAAAACCTGGACACACCACCACACAAAGAAAAAAACGATAAAACATTTTTATCTCTAGAGAGCAAAGGAATTCGATTGTTAAGACATGGTACCATTTCCTACATAATTGGGTTTCTAGAGAACACACCAGCTTGCTGTGAAGGTCTTCTGTGTAAGGAAGTATGACATGAAAGGGTGAGTTTAAAGTGGTGCTTTTCCGCCAGCAAAACCATCCAGTAGCATTTTATTTGCAGTACACAGTGAGGAAAGCATGATTTACACAGATGTAATATTCTTTGTCCTCAACTAGATTAAATACACTTGGTGATCAGTGACTGTGACTGTTTCCACAGGGACTCATGTGCAGAGACTAGGGAGTTTCTTATTTATTTTTCATGTCCCACCTTTCCTCTATCTGGCACTAAGTTAGTAATCTTTTATGTGCTCAGGGGGTGGAGACATCCATGGGGAGCAGAATTTGTGTTTATTCAAGAGCTTACATAAAATGGCACATTTCCATATAACCAATACATATAGTTTGTTTCATGTTACCAACACATACAGACTTTGAATTCCCTCAATGTTACTTGTATTTCATAAAGAATGCAAATGTTACATGGTTTGTGACAGTACATTGTTTCAAGAACTAATGACATGAAAATATTTTTATGTGTTCAGTACAAATGTTGATTTTTTAAAAAGTATTTTTGATTGCTGGTCCATTGATTGCACAAATCTGAAACCTATAGGGATCTGATTTATTTCCATCTGCAAGTTCTTTTCAATATTTTTTAACAGAAATAGATATTCTCCCTCTAGCTATTAGAAGTTTTATTTGCTTCTCTTTTTTGAGGCTTATTAACAGGGATACTCTTGAAATTTGAAGTCACATAATTCATGATTGTATGAGTTTTCTCACTCATATTAGTGTGATTGACAGAATTCTGGTCTTCACTTATTAACTTGAAATAGCTTCCTACCCTCCAAATAATGGAGTGCAAGCTTGTACAACCACTATGGAAATCAGTCTGGTGATATCTTAGAAAACTTGGAATAGACCTCAAAACCAAGCCATACCACTTCTGGGTATACATCCAAATGATTCTTCACCAAACCATAAGGATATTTCCTCATCTATGTTCATAGCAGTCTTATTTGTAATATCTAGAAACTGGAAACAACCCAGATATCCCTCAACCGAAGAATGGATTAAAAAACCGTGGTACATTTACACAATGGAATACTACTCAGCCATCACAAACAAGGAAATCATGCAATTTGCAGCCAAATGGATGGAACTAGAGAAGCTAATCCTGAGTGAGCTAACCCAGACTCAGAAGGATGCACATATCATCTATTCATTTATAATCAAATTTTAGCCATATAGTACAGGATAACTATACTACAACGAATGCACCAAAGGGAACATGAACATAGACTTTGTTTCCTGTCAATGAGACACTTTGCCCTAGTGGTACTGCCTTGTAGGTCCCCAGTGTATGAGGAAGCTCTTGGCCATCATATGACTGCTGAACTGGGGCGGGGGACTGATATGTAGGGACACTCCACTCCAGAAGAGTGGGATGGAAGGGTTGCGGGGTAGAGGGTGGGAGGGCGGGACTTGGAGGGGTGGAAAGAGGGTACTGTGATAGAGATGTAACCTGAAGTAATAAATAAACATAAAAAAGCAGGTTCAGAGGTAAATAAACAGTCTTACAAGTTATTTCTAATTGAAAAATCAATGAAATATAGGGTTTTCATTTTTCTTATTTATCTCATTTTTGAGACCCATGACCAAAAATAAATTATGAAATATATTAAATACATCTCAACTTCCACATAAAGACTTGCGACACTAAGAAAATCAGAGAAATAGCTCTCACAACTCTAGATCAAGTATTTAAACCTGAATTGGGAAAGCACATTAACCAATTTAACCTTAAATTTCCTCGACCATTAAAATAATTGAGATAGATGATATCTACGGCTTAGAGATGGTTTCAAATATTGAGCTGACTGAGGGACAGAATACTAGGAAAGGCACATGCATTGGAGAAGGGG
Source organism: Lophiomys imhausi (assembly GCA_907164525.1). NCBI lineage: Eukaryota > Metazoa > Chordata > Mammalia > Rodentia > Muridae > Lophiomys > Lophiomys imhausi. The sequence continues at coordinate 19,598,389 of CAJQZJ010001638.1, read as the reverse complement.
CATCTCTGGGATAAGATTAGAAACTTAGGACAATGGAAACTCCCAGGAATCTGTGAGGGTGACCTTAACTAAGACTCCTACCAATGAGGAATATGGAGTCTGGAAAGGCCATCTCCTATAACCAGGCAAGACTTCCAATGGAGAGATTGAGACATCAACCCAGACACAAAACCTTTGACCCACAATTTGTCCTTCCTACAAGATGTGTAGGGGTAAAAGATGGAGTAGAACTTGAGGGAAGAGCCAACCAATGACTGGCACAGCTTGAAACCCATGCCTTAAGAGGAAGTCCACCCTTGACACTCTTAATAATATTGCTCTATTTGCAGGCAGGAGCCTAGAACAACTGTTATCAGAGAAGTTTCCCACAGCCACTGATGGAAATTGATGCAGAGACCCACAGCCAAACATTAGGTGGATCTTGGGGAATCCTATGGAAGAGGAGGAGGAGGAAGTATTGAAGGAGTCAGAAAGGTCAAGGACACCACAAAAAACCTACAGAATCAACTAACTTGGACTAATATGGGCTCATAGCACCTGAACTGCCAACCTGTGAGCATGAAGAGGATGGACCTAGGCCCTCTGTACATATGTAGCAGTTGTGTAGTTGTATCTTTGTGTGGACTCCTAAAGTGGGAGCAGGGGCTGTCTCTGAATACATTGCCTGTCTTTGGATTCCCTTCCTCAAACTGGGCTGCCTTGTCTAGCCTCCATAGAAGAAGATTCACCTAGTCCTTCAACTTGATATGTGAAGGCTGGTTAATATTCATGATAGGTCTCCTCTTCTCTGAGCAGAAAGGGAGGAAGGGTGGATGAGATGCGGGAAGGGAGTTGAGAGGGAGGGACTTGGAGGAGTGGAGGAAGAGGAAGCTGTGGTTAGGATGTACAGTAAGTAAATAAATAGCTTAATTAATAAAAATTGTAAAGAAAATTTGATCTGACACTCAAATTTAACCAATATTTAATATTTTCTTTTTTATTCTTCTTTCACGTATTACATTCCAACCACAGTATTCCCCTCCTCCTGAACTCTTCTCAATTCCCTACCCAACACACCCAATCCACTCTTTCTTCCCTTCAGAAAGGGCAGGCATCCCAGGGATTTCAACTAAATACTAGGCACTTCCCCTCATAGTAAGACTAGACAGGGCAACCCAGAAGCAGGAAAAGGATTCCCAAATTATGAAAAGGAATCACAGATAGCCCCTACTCCTACTGTTACAAGTCCCACAAGAAGATCAAGATACACAAGCATATCATATATGCAGAGGGCATAGGTCAGACCTATGCAGGCTTCCTGATTGTCGGGAACCAATTATTTCTGAGAAAATATGTCAGTATTTTCATACTATTTTTCTTTCTGAATTGTCTTTTGAATTTTAATACAGCTCTTTTATTTTGCATCTGTTTTTAAATTTTAACTTAGTTTGTTTGACATTTCTACATTTTCTTTTTTAATTACGTTTTTTTATTTGTTGAGACAACAATCTAATTACATCATTTCTTCCTTCCTTCCCTCTTTACAAATATTTCCATATACCCTTCCTTGTTCTCTTTGGAATCTACTGCCTCTTTTTACATGATTTGTTAATATGTGCATATATATATATATTTGTATATACATGTATATTCCTAAATAACAACTGCTTGGTCTGTAAAATGTTACTTACACACACACACACACACACACACACACACACACACACACACACGTACACACATATATATATTCTGGGCTGATCATTTGGTATTGAATAAACATCTGGAAGTGTTTAATCTGGTTCTAACCATCAGCAATATATGGCCAAGAATATCTATAAATATGTTTCAAATAAAAATTGTAAATGTACCTTAAATATCATGAGATTTTAATTTTTCACTTTGGTCCATTATTCAGTTCTCACACAGGAACTTTATAGATAACAGTATTGAATAACAGATTCAAATGGTTGGACTTACCTGGAAATAATCACTAAAATAACATTGACATTAAAATAGAAAACATACAAAAATGAAGATATAAATATACATAATAAGAGATATTGTTTGGCCAATAAAACCTTTAAAGTGTTACCCAGTATACTGTCTAAAAAAAATTAGTATTCAAATTTTGTGGGAGTTTTCAATAGAAAACAATAAGCAATGAGACAGAATGTGATTCAAATTATCTAAAGTTTACAATAACAAATTCTTTTGTGGTGTACCACAGTGCCTCATCTTGCACTTCATCCATGTCCTTGAAAGACTTTTTGTGTTTGTATTTCCATCAATACCTAAAGAACAAAAAGATATGAATATATTCCAGTGAGTGACTAGCCAAATGTGTAATAATTTGGAGACCCTGAGATAATCAGTTTGATGCTTAATTCACAGGACTTGAAGTAGGGTAAAATTTGATCCCTTATAATATTGAACTTTAATCCCATATACAAAATAACAGTATAAAAATAATACTGGATACTTAATCATCAAGATGTCATATTCATCCAATGCTTATATGTGCATATACATATATATATGTGTGTATATATGTGTATATATAGAATCTATTAGAAATAATAGGTGTAAAACTACAACTCAGTTTATACTATTTTTCTTTCTGAACCTGCGTTCAGATAGAAATCTAGATGCTCATAGACATCTGGAAGCCATTTCTTTCTAAGTATGCAAGTATGAATATATAAGTAGATGGTTTTGTGAGATTTTGTGAGATTCCCTTTTATATGGAAATGTAGGGGGAAAAACATTTTGAAGCAGAGTGAAGCTTCAGTGGAAACAAGAAAAAATCCTGATATTAATTTTACTACCTGTCAGATTCTAAAACAGAAAAACAAAACCAAAAAAAAAAAAAATTTAAGCTAGAATCACCATCATTCATCAAACACTACACACAAAAAGCATTAATTATTCTCATTTAAAATTGCTAAACATTAGAACTTGGTCCTGCCTGCAAGATGTGTTGGGGTAATGGTGGCACAGAACTTGTGGGAGTGGCCAACCAATGTCTGGTTTAACTTGAGGCCCACACCATGAGAAGGAGCTCATGCCCTGCACTACCTTGATGAACACGAACCAGAGACTGGATAACCCAAAGACCTAGGATAAAACCAAATACTACTTGCAAACAAAACAACCCCCACCAAAGAAACCCACCAATGAATCCTAATGTAAGTTTGCTACATTAATAAACTTCCTCTGGAAGCAGATGGGAGGGAATGCAGAGACTCACAGCTAGACAAAGGGAGAGAGAGAGAAAGAGAGAGAGAGAGAGAGAGAGAGAGAGAGAGAGAGAGAGTCTAAATTGGAGGTCTTACATCAGCTCTATCCTTTTGGAAATAAGGGAACCCCCACAGAAGGGGAGGAAGATTGTAGGAGTCATAGGAGATGGGGGGCACCAGGAGAATATGACCCCATGAATCAACGAAGCAAGGCTCATGTGGGCTCATAGAGATTGAAGTACAAAGCATGGAGTCTGCAAGGGTCTGCACCTGGTCCTCTGCATATATGTTATAGCTGTTAGCTTGATGTTTTTGTGGGACTACTAAAAGTGGGTGTGGGTGTATCTCTGACTCTTTTTTCTGCTCTTGAGACTCTTTTCCTCCTATTAGGTTGCTGTGTCCAGCCTTGATATGAGGACTTTTGCTTGTCTTATTGTATATTTTTTGTCATGTTTGATGGTCATATCTTGAAGGTCTGTTCTTTTTCTGAAGGGAAGTGGAGGAAGAGTGGATCTGTGAGAGATAGGAGGCTGGGGGGTAGATGGGAGAAGTGCAGGGAGGGGAAACTGTGGCTACCTTTTCGTTCATTTTTAAAATATTAGTCTTACAAATTTAATAAGACTAGTTAAAAAGTCCTACCATGTTAAAATCCAACAGAAATCTCCTCAGAAAGATCAAAGAAAAAATAACTTGAAGCTATTATTTTTAAGAACAAAGAAAAATGTTAAAACCTTTTTATTCTTACATTTAAATGAAAAAGTGTGTGTGTGTGTGAATATTTTTTGTGTGGCTACTGAATATTGGTATTGGAGTGGGTTTTCCTCCATGATTTTATGAAATGAATGAGAAACATAAGTTATAGACAGAAACTAAATTGTTCTAATTATGAATCCTAGAGTCTTTTTGACTGATGTAAAAATATCTACTTGGTTTTATAGAGTACTTTTTTCAGACAAGATTTCAGGGACAGCATTGGAATCATTTTCTTGAAATATAGCTTAGAGTTGGATATGAAACAACTGGACCATTCTGGATATAAATGCATGTTAATTTGCTTGACTAATTTTAAATTTAATTTCAGGAAGGTATTGTATTCTAATGAAAGAGAGAGAAATACTTAAATACAGAGTATTTTTAACTCTACTTTCAAACACGCACATGTACTCTATTGCTTCATATTTTAAATAATAATTATTTACTGAAACGAAAGAAATTGAATTTTAGAAATAAGATACGTTTGTCAGCTGACTTGAATCTAAAAATAGGAACTTCAGTTGTTTCTCAAATTTACATTCCAAATATGTTGAAAATTGATTCTAACTAAATTTGGTAATGATTTAAATATTGGCCATTTATTAAAATAAAATTTTCTTATAAATATATATGGAATAAATGCTACCTGCTACATAGGGTTCTAGGATATGCTGTTATAGCATAAATAACCAGACATACCACATGTCTTGAAGAATTATGAGACAATACAAAAATGAGTACATACCTTTTTGAGTTATGATAAGGGATTTAGAGATCAAAATAAAATTATGTGGTGTCAGTGTGGAATTGTGTGTACGTTATTCAGCTCCTCTGGATGGTCCTGTTAAGTCAGATAACCTGCATCTAGCAACCTGCTACACATGACATAGTAGGGTGTAGTTTATTAGGGAAAGAAATAATATGTACAAAGAACAAAGAATGCAAAGACTCTGCATGATGTCGTCAAACAATCCACTTCTAACAGTGCACTTGCAAACATCAAATGATCCAGAAACATGCACTGAGATTTCTAAAAAGACGGTAAATGGATTGGTCCTTTGTAGAAATCATAAATATTTAGAAGAAATGGAAGAACAGGAGAGTATTAAGAGAGAACAGGAGGGGTTCAGAGAGGACTGGTGGATCTTTTCAGTGTTTGTGACAATGCAGGTGGGGAAAGCATCAAAGTAGATAGAAGAAACAGATAAGATAGTAAGAGAAGAAGCAGTATTAGTAATATCCTCAGCAAAGGAAAGAGTGTGTTCCAAGGAAGAGCCATGAATCTGATACTGATCCTAGAACCCTCAATACCATGCAGAATTGTGGGAGGAAGGAAGTACACACAATGGTGCTAAACAGTATTTGAAGAATATTTGTGTAAAGGAGAAGAAAAATTTCAAAGACAGAGGTGGATAAAGATATCCAAGAAACTAACCTGGGTAATACACTATATATTCTCCCTACTGTCAAAATGGAAAAAAAAAATGCTTTCTTGGAATGTATTGATGATCAAATTTAAATAATTTCTAATGAATCCTTTTTCTCATTTTGATACCAGAATGTAATGTGAATTAACATTTCAGCCTAAAATGAAAATAATTGAATGACAACTAGTTATATTTCCCCCAATTTATCTAGCTCCTCAGAATTTTTCATTGGTATTGGAACTTGAATAATGAATGAACTTCTCCTCTGCCTAAGTTAAAGTACTCATTTTATTTTTTTATTTTGTATAATAGTTCCAAAATTCTTTAGAGTGATATACATGCTAAAGATGTGTTCCAAATTTAAGCATTTGACCTCATTACTTGATTACATTTGATTTGGTTTGTATCCATATCAAACTTACTTTATTCACCAGGAAATTGAATGAGAACTTGGACAGAGCCTCTTGCCTTGCATCCATGTGGGAGAACACAACTCTGAACTTTACTTAGTTTCTGTTGTCTTCAAATCCAAAGATACTGTTGGCAATACATAATTTACTGCTTCTTACAAGGTTTGGAAATACTCCTACCGGTTTACATACAATGAATCTTTCTCTCTCCCTCTCTCTGACCATTATATCAAATCTCTATGTTACCTCACAGAATTGTGCTTCATGGAGTGGCAATACTGTAAACTGAAAGAAAGTGCTGTACATGATTAGTGGATGTGGAAATTGCTGAAGAATTTGTGAGACAAGTCCCCTTGTGAACTTTGGAATGACTCAGTCTACAAATCTTAGATTGTCACTTATAACAATGATTTTCCCTCATCTGTCCAGGATCCTAAGGGATTTCCCTAGAACAGAGAAGAGCATTAAATTCAATTATTCTGCTTTGGATATAGGGAGAAAAAGGGGTAGTGACTACTGTTAGTTGTTAACTACTAATGTCTACTAGAATGTGGGACTTCAGAGAAAAACTTAAATAATTTCATTTAAAATGAGTCCAATATCATATATCACATGGTTCTGTTTGAGAAGAACTAACTATACCATAAATATATCTTCTGGCACATAAGAAGGATACATTCTTTAGAAGAACTTTATTAAATTGCATTAATATTCACAATTAAAGAACATACATGTAAACAGTGTATCAGTGTTCTTAGACCCATTTAAGAGGATAATTTATATTACAATATTAAAAATAGGTGAAAACAAGGTAGTGAGATTCCTATAACATGAAATACCTTTAATATTAAGGATGTTCTGCATTTGTCTGTTAGTAGCACACTGTGGGAACCAGAGATTTTGGTTAATAGATAAGGTACTTTTTTAGGTAAGCAGGGGAACATGAGTTTTGGTACCAGGAATCCATGTTTAGGCAGGCTCAGCACTGCACATCTACAAAGCAGATTGGGAGACTGTGGAAAACCTAGGCTAGTCTATGCAATAATGAAAAACAAAGAGCCCCTGTCCCAAAGCAGGCAGAAGGTGAATACCAGAACCAGAGGTTGTCCACTGACCTCTGCATGTGCTGTGGCATGTGAATGTAACACGCCTGTACTCACACACATGAAGATGCACACATGCATTATATACTAATACAAAAATCTTTTTTTTTAATGAGGCACCAAAACTACCAGTAATTTCTTTGTAGATCAAACTCATGTTAATGGAATTATTTTTGACTGAATGTAGAGCAAGGAGCAATGTGAATGCTGTGTTTGGTTATGTATTTGTGGATATTATTTGCAATAGATTTTTTGCATTAAACATTGGCTTTTACAAAGACTGAATATGATATTCCAGACTTTCAGCTTAAGTTTCTCAAAATGTACAGATACACTGGTTAAAAAAAAAAAGTATATTGAAAGAAGGATAAATAAGATTAGAGGGAGCAGATAAAATCAGAAAATAGATTAAAACCCATGGTGAAAATGACACAGGAACAATTACTTGTGACATTTAGCATCCAATATCTTTTAATATGCAGAAGCAATATCTTACAATTATGCTCAAGCTTAAAGAGATATGAAATCATTTGGTTTCCATTAAAAGTGGATTTTTTTTATTTAAAAAGTAATCCCAGGGAGCCATGTTGGTGTGAGTGGCTTACGCGCCCCCGAGGCCATGATGAGGTTCTTTATCGATGCTACTGCCAACAGCCATGTTGCCTATTGTGGCTGAAGGCTGTGTTGATATTTATGAGCAATGTCACCACCAGAGGCTATCCAGACATCTATGGACTGCACTGCCACCTGAGTCCATGTTGCTGTCCTTGGCCTGTTTTACTACCTGACACAAGGCTGAAGTCTGTGGCTCATAGTGATACTGGAGACCATATGGATGTTTGCAATGTATGGAAGTTCATGATCGGTGCTCCCTCTGACTGTAAAGGGCAAGGAAGATACTTCTGCAGTGGTGTAGATACTGCAGACTCACAGTTGCAAAAGGGACATAGAAGGCTTCTAGGACAGCCCTTACCACCACCAACCCCACTCAAAGCCCAAAAAGTAACAGGCTAGACAAAAAGCCATCTAAGAAAACTCTCAAAACTTGTGATAAGAATGTTGTAGGATATAGCTCTCCACAACTGATGACTTTCTGGCAGGGATGGATGGGGGAGAGGACTTCTTTTTCTTTTCCTTTAAGTGACTAGTCACTGGAAGTTTGTTCAAACCCCAGTTACTATACAGCTAACACAATTTGATGTTTGATTTTCTTCTTCTTCTTCTTCTTCTTCTTCTTCTTCTTCTTCTTCTTCTTCT